>MU859430.1:0-18072 GCA_033297205.1 Pseudoneurospora amorphoporcata
ACTGCTCCTATTTTTGTACGCTAGATTCACCGATGTGGCACGTCTCATGCCCTACGGGAGGCGGAAGTAGACGTTAAAAATAACAACAACAACAAAAAAAAAAAAAAGGTTCTATGTTGGGAGACAGGGTGCATGTCTAGAAGGCTTCCAGACTGGAACCTCTGGGCGGCAGCCTCATAACATTACCCCCTACCAGACTATAGCCCCACCTTCTGCCCTACCGGTGTCAGACGGCAGGGATGTGCACGTGCATGGTCACGGGATTGAGGAGCAGATTAATTGCGAGATTTATATCAAATGCTAAATATCGAACTAGGTATAGATCAGCATACAGAAGACATTTAATATAGCTATATTAAACACCCTATATTTAAGAGCGACTCTACTCGCACCGTAGGGAAACTCTATTCGCACTGTAGACTAAAAAGAAAATCTAAAGTTTCTTTATAAGTGAAAGAGCTCTTAGTACGCATATTAGGCTAGATTTTTAGTTTTTTCTCTATTTTTCAAGCCCCACATCACTTGTCTACCCCGTATATAAAGCCTCAAATTCGAAGGTACTTAGAACTACTAAAATTTGGTGCTGCTAAGATTAAATATAAGAAAAACCTTGCTGATTTAAGAGTGGTGTGACAAGGGCTGTGATCAGGGCTTGGAACAGTAGTTCAATTCAGCTAATAAACTTCTTTGGTCTCGAAGGCCTTGTTGATCTTCTCAACCTTCAGGAGAAGGTTGGGCTTCAAGGCCTTCTTATACCAAACGGAATCGGCACGTTCTTGAGGTACGCATCAAGCCTTGTCGCCTGAGGCTTCAAGGCATCTATCATACATGTGGAACTTCCTGAATGCCTTCTGTTAACGTGTGGCTAGTACTGTGCCTTGTAACTGCCTTGTACTACTTTGTAATATAGAAGGCTGATTGCTGAGGACACTATTCCTTCTACGTCATAGAATCAGTCGACTTAGCTCCTACAGAATCTACTAAAACACAGAGGTTTCAGCACTACATTCTGGATTCTCGAACCTCTTCAGCATTCTCCCTAGATTGATTTGTCATTATAGAATGCAATAGAAGCTCATAGATTCAACTCTTTCCTTTTATGGTATAGTATTCGTACAAGCACTTCTATACTCTAGAAGCTTCCAGACACTCAGCATTTATGTATATAAAGACCTCTCCTCTCTATTAGTTAGTCACTCCTTAAGCAAGCAAGCAAGCAAGCAAGCAAGCAAGGACACTCAAGCAATACAATACGGTCTTTTCTTATAGTGCAGAGTTCACTATAATAAGTTGTTTTCCACAGTGCAGAGTTCACTGTGATCTTTTGTCTTGAGAGCAGAGTCCTCTCTAAGACCTCTTTTACAACACTCCTATTGTATTTGCAACTACGCTACAACTACGCTGCTTCCTTCAGCACTGCTATCGTACCACCGCTTCCGCTCCGCTCTGCTACAAGTGCATAGTTCACTATAGCATCCCTATACTAGTACTATCATCATAGGCTAGTTAGGGCATTGCAGCAAACAACTAATAAATAAAACACTATTATAATATCGTTTACAAAAGTAGAATTACTCTTCCTAAATTAAGGCGCTAAGAAGGTAATTTACGCCAGCCTTTTATTTAATAAATTTATCCTAAGTTTCCCAAATTAAAAGGGGACACTTATAAGGTATAATAATTAAAAAATAATATGATTTATTATTAAAAAGGGAATACAATTCGTTACTAAATTTAAATATATAGATATATATAAATATTAATTAAGGTAAGTATAAAAAAGGAAACTAATTAACATAATATATATACTTACTAAAGAGTAAATCGCTAACGGACTTACAAAGAGCCTCCTTCTTGCAAGTTATTTAAATTCGTTAGAATGGTTAGGACTCGTAGAATTATAACGACTACTGATTCAACTATAGGAGCTTAATAATATAAATATCATTATAGAACGCCCAAAAGGTATAGAAGACTCTAATAGGAAGGACTTGGGCAACGAAACGGCGAATAAATCTATTACAAACTCTTACGTATTGTCACGGCGTAACCAGAAGGCAACGGGTAGAGTGTGTACCGCTTGATTATCTTGGACTAAAGATAAGAAGTTGAAGAGGGAAGAGTTCCCCCATAGGAAGGTAGGATACGAGCTCTGGGTTTTATACCCTCGTAGGTGACACCTTCCCATGTAACAATGAGAACCTTAATAGCTGACATGTGACACCTAGAACCAAAACCGTCACACGTATGATAGCTTAATAACTACTATAATAAGGGAAACATCTAAGGATTACATCTAGGAATAGTATCATCTTTAGCTAATTTTGGAAGAGTTTTATGGCATTTCTAAGTAGATCTAATGTAGTTTATATACTAAATCTACGGGGGTATATTAAATAGTAGGGATATACACGTACACGGTCCAGGATTAAGGAGCAAATTAGCTACGGGATTTATACCATATACTAAATATCGAGCTAAGTACAGATCAGCACATAAAAGACACTCAATACAGCCACATTGAACCCCCTACACTCAGACCCATATTATCACAACCGGTGCCCCACATCAACAATATAAATACAGCAATTGCATCTCCCTCGATCTTTCCTTCCCTCCTCCTCTTACAATAATAACAATAATATTAACAACCATCTCGCCGCTCCTGCTCGCTCGTTGTTCGTCACCATTGTTGCGCTACCGTATCTCGTAAATCGTTCCTCCCCTACTCATCTTTCTTTACGATCGCACGATTACGAAGAATGCCTCATTTTCAATCTAAGCCCACGCTAACTTTTCCCTCACGACCCAAAACCGTCAATCACCACGATATCCTCACCCCCGCGCCCGCCCCCGACGCCCACCGGCCGTAGCCGTGGCCGCCCGCCCGGCTCGAGAAACACCACCCCCTCCGCCGTTCGCATTCGCGCCCTGGAAAACGACGTGCGCGAGAGCCGCTGCTTGGGGCGGATCTCCTTCAATGTTCCTCCTGCGGACTGGCCCCAGAACACCAACCAGCCGAACAGAATGTCGTGGAACTCTAGGACATCAATAGAGAACCGAGGCAGGGAGCTACAGAGACTCAGAGAGAAATATCGCAAATGATTGCAAGAGAATGAGACGAAAAGGCACCGAAAAACTGGACTGATATGTGCTCGTCTGTCTAATATGTTTTCATTGACGAACAATGCTTTTGTCTCTTTCTTTCATCCGATATGCTCTTTCAGATGACTCCCTTGCCTGATCTTTTTCTCACCGCTTGCGAAAACAAATATTGCTAATACAAAAGCGCAAACCAAACTAGAATTAGTGAACAACCAATGAAAAGAACATCCGTCAATACCTTACCTGTCATCGCCGTCGTAGTTAATGGTCTCTGGCCTTGAAGGAGGAAAAGCAAGGGGACAACATATGCGGCAAAACATTTTGAGAGATTTGTGGGAGACAAAATGTAGAATGTCAAAGAGGAGTTTGGAAGCAGTGGAACTTGAGGTTGATGTTGGATGAAGAGGGAAGAGGGAGGGAAGAAAACCCAAGGAATGAAGTATGCTGTGACATGGATGCGCTGGAAGAGGGCTTGGTCGGGTCCATTTCAGCTATAGCTTCCAGCCTTAATACCCATCAAAGGCATCGACTCACCGGCCAGGATCGCCGGGATCCTCATCACTGTCGCAGAGGTCAAGGAGTTGATTGCCACGGCTGTTGCTGAGGCCCGGGAGCAGGCAAGGAAGGACATGGCTGGTCAGAAAAGAAAGTTCAAAGAAATAGAGGACGAGATCAAGCAATTGAGGGGAAGGGTCGAGGGAGAACAAGGAAAAGTCAGGCATCATCAAAATTCAAATACCTCGTTATGACGGAGCAGGAAGAGAGTTCGACACATGGTTACCTGTACCTGCAAAGCAGATTGACGCAGAAATTTTGGAAGCATGGCTACAGAAAAAGAAGACTTGACGACTTCATGTACCTTATTTACAACAGAAATAGCTCGCGAGGACGCAGCGCTTTTGACGGGGGGCAGATTGTCAGGCCACTGGGCCATGCATGCCGGTGTGGCGCACAGGCCAGGCACAGGAGACAGCCTGGGCAGGTACAAGCCAGACTCGGGAAGGAGGTACCCAGTGGGCAAGTGTTAATGCCAGCGGCATAAGCAAGGTGAGACAAGGCAGCAAAGAGTGCGTGCAGATCTGTGATGTATTCTGTAGTGTATGGTTCTACTAAAATACACGGAGTGCTTAACGCACCGGTTACATATACAGGGCATGGCAGTACATGTGCACCTGCCTTGCATGCATGCTTACAACAAAGTAATCGCTAACAATGCCCCCCAAAAAAAGAAAAAAGCGACGTCCCCGTCGCTAAGTCTAGAACTCGTCGCTGAGTCTCAGACTAAAGAAAACGAAGTCTAACTAAGCATGCCCTGTAAGTCCGACTCGACTGGATAGGCACTTTCGTAGTATCCCAGGTAGATGTCAGGACGCGGGGCAATCTGTCTGGCGATGTCGAGGTGCTCGTCTTGTATAGCCGCGGTGTTTGGATGCCCGGTGCGATAAAACCGTTGTAGTTGACGGGCGGTTTGGTTGACTTGCTCCATGGAGGCGGACTCGGGGTCTTGGACTTGGAGCCTGCGTTGGAAGTCGAGTCGCGGTGAGACTCGGTTGCCGTCAAAGTGCGTCTTGCAGAAGTCCGGTGTTGGTCTCGCGGACTATACAACGTTGGAGAACATCCTTCCTCTCGCCGGCCCCTATTTCGCCGACCTGCACTGGAGCGAGACATATCGTCCATCAAGGACGCATTTAGCGAATTCCACAGCCTCCCAGAAGACGTTGCCAAACGCCTTCTAGAGAGGTTCGCGGTATGTGCCTTACCGTACTACTATTGGGGACTCGAGGGCAGAATGATGGCAAGGGAGACCGAAGAGGAACGGGCCGCGAGGCTGGCCAGACACAGGCAATACAACAAGGTCTACTGAGCAAAGCAAACCCCTGAGCAACGCGCCAGAAAGAATGCACGTACAGTCCAAGCCCAGACAGTCAAGCTGGCGAATGAAACCCAGGAACAACGGTCGCGTCGTAAAGGCCCAGCAGCTTGCATCGCCACCTACCTTGGTAGCTAACCCATCCCAACGCGGGACTCAACCGGCCGACAATACCAAGGTAGCCGTTGTTGCGGTACAAAGTTCGGGAAATATGTGAAGGACAGGGGCACCCAAGAACCGACTGGACCGTAAACCGGGGTGCCGCCTTGGCTCACACAATACCTCCTCCAACTTCTTTATATGCCCCTGGGTATTGTCCATGTTAGATGTGAAAGCACCTCAACCTAGCGCTTTTCCCACAGTCAGGCTGTTGGACACTCTTCATCCTTCCGTCTCTTGCGGTCTGTAGAGGAACAAAGTTTACAGGAACCTTGAAAGCGAAGAGTCATTGACTAAAGGTACGGTAGGTGAAGGGCACACATTCACATTCACATGCACATTCAGATTCACATTCACGCAAGCATCAAGTAACCAAATGAAACATTCAAGCGCAGCCCAGAACCATGGAAATCAATTTATCACCCAGGGGTATCAACCTTGAACTCCGAAGAAACGGCACCATTCATCCCGAACTCCAAATCCACCATCGCCAAACTCCAAGCCAAAGATCACAAGGAAATCCTAGAATATCATCAGCGCCTCCCAACGCGTCATGACATGAATTCTATCAGGATCCAGCCCACAGACCTTTTGTGAGGAGCTCCCACGACCACGCAATAACCTTGAAGCGACCAACATCTTTAGCTGCTGCTTGACAAAGCACGACAAGATTGTCCTTTCCAACCAGTTACCAAGTCCGAATCCTAGTCCCATTTGGAAGATGAATCACGAGCTCAAGTTTGCCCAGCAAACCCGAAGAAGTGCCAGTTCATCTAGGGCCATCAAAGTTCCGAATCCTGTGCCTCATCCATGTCCAGTCTCCTTCACCACATCCCGGTCACTCAATGAAAGACCACGTCGCCCAACACGTCTACCCCAGGTCTTTGGGAACGTTTTTTTCAGCCCAGTATCTGCAACCCCGGGTCTTCAGGTGCATCTTGTTGCCCGAACTTCCTCCCAAGGTCTTCTGAGAGTGCTAATATGTACCTCGGCGCAAAAGGTTACAGCCCTGCACGCTTCTCCTGGGTCTTCAGGCGCGTTTTTTCAACCCTGTGTACGCTACCCCGGGTTTTCTGGGTGCGTCTTGTAGCCCAAACTTCCTCGCCCTGAGTCTTTGGTTGGGGAGTGCTAAAGTTGCCTTTTGAACGTTGCTCCAGGTCTTATAAGGAGTCGTTTTTTCAGCCCGTTATACGCCACGAGTCCCAGGTCTTTGGGGGCGATGGTTGCCTGTTTGCAGCACTTGAGTCCAAGGAACTTGAGGAGCACTGTGGTTGCCCGTTGATCGCTGGTCCCGGGACGATGGGGGCGATTCTTGTAGAGCGGAGTCTCACAAGTCCCTGCTGAGCAAGGGCTTCTCGTCTTCGCTCTCACTGTCCTCATCCGAAGACGAGGCAGCGGAGGAGCCTCTCGAAGGAGGGCGGAAGGCATGTTCGATGGACGCGGCAGCTGCAATTGCAGCGTCATCGTCAGGACCAAACGAGGGCGAGGAAGAAGAGGGGCCAGCGACGGCGGCAGCAACCGGAGCGCGAGAAACGGTGTAGCCAGCTTGAGCCGGGGTCGGAGCCGGAGGAAGAGGACGAGTCTGGGCTGGGGCTGAGCCACCAGCGGCGCCGGACAAGGACATCTGTCTCAGGGCATCCTGAGCTTTCTGCAAGTCACCCTCCTTGACCGAAGTCAGAGACCTCTGTCTCCTCTTGCTGCTCTTGGGCGGGATGGGCGGCGGCGGACCGGCTGCAGCGGCAGCAGCATCAGCCTGGCGATTCCTCTCCTGGATCTCCGGCTCGAGGACGCACTTTTGGCGGACCTGGTCGACAAAATTCACCATGATCTGCTCGATGCGCTCGTAGAAATTCCTGCCGTGCGTGCGCACGACGGCGCTGTTGAGCTGGTTCCCCAGCTGGGTATACAAGGGCTCCAGCCTGGCCTGAAACTCGGTCCACCGGTTCTTCTCCAGGTCGCGGGCACGACGCAAGCCGGTCTTCTCGCGGTCCGACAGGTGCTTCCTCTTCTGGACGAAGTGGTCGAACACTTGGTTCTTCCACTCGTCCTTCCACAGCTCTTCCAGTTGGCGCATCCGACGCGAGTGGTGCATCAGACAGCACATAGCCAGGTGCTGAGGGATCACCATGACCTCGTCACAGAGATTTCCGGTTTGTTCGGCCTTCTTGCACGGGACCCATTTGGAGGGGATGGGCTCGTCATCGGTGAGCTTGTCGAGCTTGCCCTTACAGCCACCGTGCTCCTGGTGGCAGTGCCAGTACTCGTCAGTGCGGAAGCACATCTTGGTTGCCGGTTGGGAGGTAGAGGAGGTCGACCTTGGGAGTGGTAGGGGACTGAATTCCTGGTGAGGGGAGCCAGGGGGTAGCAGTGGTGGAGAGGCGGGAGTGTCCTTGTCTCCGTCGGAGGAGGAGGCGGGCGACGAACAAACTCGGGGTGAATGTCGAGCTTGGTTGTGGCGTGACGAGAGACTGACGGAGAGTCAGGGGCAGCAGTCGAAGGCAAACTCGAGAAGAACTTCGGGTGCTTGAGGAGCTTGACGCCCTTGCTGAAGGTGGGGTCGTCAAGGAAGTCCTCTCTGGGAGTGAAGAGGGAAACGCGGGCGACTGTGACGCGTTAGCAATCTGACAAGACAGGCAACGAAGCTGAGAATCTTACCTTGATCAAAGGGAGGCGGCTGAAGAACTCGGAAAGGGGACTTAGTCGTAGCGAGCTGTTGAGTTGCGGCTTGTAAGGCTAGGGGGAATCTTCAACTGGTATGATGTAGAAGAGAGAGTGGTGATGGCTGCTTTGTGTGTTGGATCAAGAAATTGATTTCTTCGCTCAGAGCTTGCTAGCAGAACGATACCTGGATAATAAAAGAGGAAGAAGAGGGAATGAAAGGCTGTCCCCGGGTAAGATTTTATGGAGGCGCAAGTCGGGGATGATCCACGCTTCTATTGTGGGAGCTCCCAAACGTGCATGCGGTACTTTCAAATCATCCCATCTTTTGACAGCTGGCTGCCTTGAGACTTGTACGAAATGGACGTCACCGGGACAACAGAACGGCAGAATCGAGCCACTTGCCCTTGGGATATCTGGGTCCCGAACAGGGAGACGAGACGAAAGACGTGACGAGATAACAGTGCATGGCAAAGTTACGGGCTAGTATCCCTGCGGGGCAAACGCCGTCTTGAAGTTGGAAGGAGCGGCTACGGGATGGCGGGGTGGTTTCGAGAATTACGTGCCGGTCACGGATCGAGGGGCTTCGGGGCTCGCAGGTCGATCACCATAGTCATCACGGCGGATTCACTTTGGAAACGTTTGGCTCATATGGTTAAACGACCTTGTCAACTTTTTGGATGCGGAGACACTCTTGAGGTTGGCAAGGAATCTGAACTGAAGTGCGCAAGTTCGTGTTTCTGCTACCCTGCTCATGTTCCAAACTTGCACTTCAAATTGTAAGCTCAATCTTGTCAATCATAGCAAGCTCCAGTACAAGAAACCAGGCATGATGGGTATCTGAACGAGCTCTGATCACTTCCCCCGCTGCCTCAGCTCCGAAACTCACCTTTCCCCGCGTCAAACTTCTTCGCAGATTTCCCTCCAAGCGGACACTCCTGCTTTGCACCCCGACTTTCGTCTTAGCTAATTCACTCTCCTGGTAATCCAAAATCTAAAGAGGTACGTATTTCAGTGCAACACTTGAGACTGGAAAGAGCGGGTCCGATAAATGGCCCTCGAGCTCGGACCATACCGCCGCCCCAGCGCACGTCCGAGATGGACGAGACACTCAACGTTTTGACCCACTTTTACTGCCAAAATCACTGCGAAACACACCATTTTGAATGGCTCTGAATAAGGACGTTCGTACGTATTGCACTTGTTGTACTGGTCGTTCGTTCTGGAAACTTCCGTTAATGTTCATCAGGGGTAGGGGAGGAGGGGTGAGGTCATCCGAGGAGGGGCAAAGGAGTGCAAGAGAGGCGTGGTGTGGATGTACAAACTACGGTAGGCTAAAGAGGTTTACTTTGAACTTGTCTCCTGTTGCGATTTGCTTTGGACAGGTTCTAATTCTTGAGTTGTGCGGATGGGTTACCTGATGCCTGATAATAGGTGAGGTACGAACGAAACTTTGAGCGCAGAGCGCACTTTGAATCCCCCGCCGATAAAAAACATCACGTAAACTGGTAATAGATTATAGTCTTTCCAAACTAAGTTCTTCAACCTGCCGGTCTCTTCCCACATCCAGTCTTTTTCCCTCCGTTGTTCATCGCTTCGACAAAGCATAAAGGAGATAATTTCCTCCAAAACAAACGGAACAAAATACTTTCCCTCCCATATCTTCAGTCTTGGCCTCTTTGGGCGACTTATTGTCTCACATCTCTGTCGCTCTGGTGAATCTTTCAGAGTCTTGGAGTTCCGCTCCTCTCCCTCGTCTCTATCTGCTGTTAAAACTAAGAGTAAACAAAAATCCCACTCCTTGGGGTACAGGGTTGGGATTAGTACTAGTCTAGTCTAGTACTTAAGTCGTACTAGTACTAGATCTCTAGTATTAGTACTAGACCTGTACTAATACTAATTAGTACTCTAGTACTTAGTACGTACTAAAGTATTTTAGTACTTATCATTTATTAGTTTTAGTATATAAAATATACTACTAAACGAGCTGGTTTCAATACTTTTAACGTTTTATAAAAATATTATATAATTAAGAAGTTATTAAGATTTTTAAAATGATAATTTTGTACTAAAAATACTAATTAGTACAATAAAAGTACTAATTAGTATAGCAAAAGTATTAGTATAGCAAAAGTACTAGTTTAGTACTAAAAATATTAGTTTAATATCTTAATATTAATTAAATAATTATAATTTATAAACGTTAAAAGTATTATAAAATGAGAAGCGCTACTCGTGCGTTGGCAAAACTCTACTCGCACGTGGATCTACATTTTTTCCTATACATAACCCGAACCCTGGCGACCTGCTATGGTCCTACACCTATTTAGGTTGTACCGTGCCCGCCAAGTTCCTAGATTTCAGCCCAGTACACGTTCAGACCCCTGCAGTCGTTGTCACGGGGCGCGAGCAAGCACTAAGCTAGGACTTTGATTGTTGTGCGAGGGACAGGAAGAGAGTCCTGTGTGCGCACGAGAACTATGTAAGGTATGGAGCGGTGGGTCCACCACATGGACCCATCTAGAGCCACTATGTCATATGACAGTAGTATATATACAGGAACAGGCAGGCAATGCCTGTGACACTACCCCCCTTTCAAAACAAGGTCCCCTCGCCCGAAAAATCCTCCAAGTTCCATCTTTTACATCTTCGTTGCCAAAGTGTTCTTCCTCCCAGCTCTAGTAGATGCGTCCTATCGGGGGCTGCGAACCTTTTTGATTTCTCACTTGTTGTTCAGTCTTGCGCTCCGCCGAACCGGTCTATCCGGAGCTGTTGCTGGTGACGGGAGCCCTGGTGACGCCTGGGAGCGCTCAGCTGGAGTTTTGTCTTTGGCCTTCTGCCACGTTTTGAACCCCTTCCTAAAGATAGGGTGAGGGAGGCCTAGTTCTGGGCGACTGTCATGAAGTTTCCAGACTAGCTCATCACAGCCTTCCAGATTCGCCGCAGGTTGCCAGTTAGGAGGGTGGTGAGTCCATTTCACTTGGTAACACCAGTTGCCCTCGACTTTCTGGTAGTCCAGCAATGCCTCGAACTCCCAGCGCCGTTCTTCTACGAAGTTATCCGTTTTGGTGACCACCATTCCTTCATTTGCCTTTACATCTGTGGCCAACTTGGCTTGTCCTAGCAGGCCCTCCTCGTAAGGCTTGACTCGAGATACGTTAACAATATGAGAATGTCTTTTCGGACTGTAGCAAATGTCTTTTCGTACTGTTGCTAAATTCTATAACTAGGTATAACTTAGCCAAATGTAAAGGCATGAGAACGATTGTAGTATTAGAATTTTTATTATTTTTTTGCGCTTTTTACACACCTAGCGCGGGGACCTTGACGTAGAGTATAGTAAAGAAGTAGGAACAAGATAGAAATTTAGCTAAAAGATTCTTTCTTTTTATTTCTTCGTCCAACGCAAAGCTTAACGGGCAGTAGCTATTACGCCGTAGATAATGTCTTATAGAATAAAAAATATAAAAAATTCCAATACTATTTTTATTCTTATACGATTATAAATAGCTAAGTTATACCTAGTTATAGAATTTAGCGACAGTACGAAAAGACATTTGCTACAGTCCGAAAAGACCTTCTCTATTATTAAGCTATTGCTTGATGACCCTAAGTTCTTGCAGTGACATTGGCCTCGCCCTCGAGTATGGCAGCTCATTTCCTGGTATCAACTCGATCTTGTGGTTATATGACCTATGCTCGAGAATGATGTCTGCGTCTCTGGGGTTAGCTATATGAGAGAGATCCTTATATTCGTCTGGGAACCTGGCCTTGACTTCCTCTGCGGTGTACTTCGGCCTTGTAGACTTCTCTATAAACTTTTGGACGTCCTCCTCTATAATGCTACAAATACGATCGATACCTGTTAATGGGATGAGCTTCCGTTCCTCCTTAGGCTTAGCTGGCTCCTTTACTTTGCCTAAGTTGTATACCCGGTTCACAAATAACCGTGGAGCCTCCCCTGGCCTGAAAGAGGTGGCCGAGACCCGCTCGCCCGCTGCTTTAACCTTATAGACGTTGATAAACTCGTAAACTTCAAGGTTCTCGAAGAATTTCTTATAGGGCTTGCCGTTCCCTTATATAATTTCCCGCTATGCGTCTTCTAAGAAAGTAGGCATAACTACGTGCTATTTCTCCTTTTGAGCTTCCTAAAATTCTGCCTAGGTAGTAGCGCTAATGTGCACCCCCTTCATCTTTAATATAAGTATAAAGGTCTTGGCATTGACGATCTTGAAGTCCTTCAGGTCAAGAGGTCCCATCTCGAGGCTTGCCGCGTGGAATTTGTGGAAGTAAGGGTGTTTAACCCGGTCCGGCCTCGCTATAGTCCACACCCTGCGGCCTCCTCGGACTTCTACTATCGCCTTAACTTTACTTAGTTTTCTATTTGGACCGAATGGTTCTTTAAAGTCCTTGGCCGCTGCAGGCTATAAAGGTGCCTCTATCATCATTACTTGGCCACCCTCTAGTACTTCAGTAAAATAGATAGATGCCCAGTCCGCTACCGATAGCTAAGGCTTCTTTGAGTTGATGATTGACCGTCGTTTTATCGCCTTGGCCACTCTCCTTTCTTCCTCCTCCGGGGGCGAATCAACTGTCGGTTCCGGAGTTGGGATTGGAGGTTTTGGTTTAAGGGTTGGGAGTTCTGGTTCTTACTCTAGCTCTGGCAACGGTATTGCCGCGGTTTTTATAACCTTAGCCCTATCGATGCAGCTCCCAATATATCCCTTATTCCAAGTAACCTTATTAGTTACCCAGGTAACGTCTAAGTTATATAACTGTAATTATAACTAACCCAAAATAATAGGATACTCCTATGCTAAGTCTACTACGAATAGTCTTATCATTTCTTTGTAATAACCGATTCGTATAGCAGTCTCCACGTAATGGTCGACCAATTCCTTAAAGCTGCTATTTGCCAAATGTAGAGGTCGTGCTTTGTCGAGTTGATGTAGCTGAAGGTATGCTTTTTCTGCGAAGGTTCTATTAATGAAGGCCTTCCCTATGCAACTAGAGTCGACTAGAAATATATAATTAATTTTACTACTACGCTAAGGATACTAAAGATAAGTGGATAAGAGGGTAGCATTTTGTCGACAAATATTTAAGCTTTTTATGGATAAAGGCTCGCCTTTCTAGTAAGCTAGAGCCTGGTGAACATTCATGTCCTTAATAGAATCGTCCAAATCTCTTTCCTTCCCTCTGTAGCCCCCACTAGGCCCTCGGACGCGTCTTAATTCGAGGGCTCGCAATTTCCCTAGTCGTTAGTATCCGGGGCAGCCGTCTTAGCAGGTTCGGCTGGGGCCGGGGTGTCAGCTATAGCGCGCACGTTCTGCTTGCTCTGGCTACCTTTACTGCTACTGCCATTGTTCTTGTTGCTACTATTGTTATTGTTACTGCTGACTTTGGGTTTACTACTGTAGTTGATGAGGCTGCGACACTTCTTAGCCTGATGGCCGGGTTTACCGCACTTAATGCATTATCTAGCGGCGAAACGCTATTAAATAACCTCTTAATCAATATCGTTAATCTTTAAACAATCGAGATCCATCGCATTAGGGTCCTTAGAGGTATTATTATCGCCAACGCTACTGTTGTTAGTATTGCTATAGTTGCCGTTATTGCGGAAAGCCGCCTCGTCTAAGGACTTGGCTAGGCTACAGCATATCTTCACTCAACCCTCCCAGTCCTCGCGGTCGGGCGTATTGTATTGGTAGGATATAGCCGTACGGAGCTCCTTGCTAACTTTGTCCTTCAGTATGCGTACCTTCGTGGTTGCATTGTAACCGTACCTATTAGCTAGTATAACGAATTGGGCCTTGAAATTGCCGAAGTTAGAGTACTTACTAGCCTGCTTGAGTTGCAATATAGCCTTCTCCAAGACCGCTAGCACATTACCCTACTAGTAGTAGCTAGTTAGATGGTTAAGGAAAGCCGCGCCGGTAGGCCAGTCCTAGGCCGCCAAGTGATAAAGGTTGTTTAAGATTTTGTGAATACTGGAAGTAATAGTGATGCGTGCATCGCCGCTTAGATAATCTATTGTATGTAAAAGCTTAGTCTTTTTGTTAGGAAAGTTGAAGTTATCGACTTCCTAACATGTATAAATAGTTATAGACCACGTAATAAAGTGGTTATAACGTTTAATCACGTCAGTCTCCTTGCTATTGAAGGCCTCAGGGTCCTTAGAGAGGTCACGACGACGCAGGTAAGGTGCCGCTGGGGGTATTTGGAAGAAATGACCGCTAGGGCCTACAACTTAACCGTTCAGAGCGCTAGGGCCGAAACTTCCAGGTCCGCTATATCTTCCTCTATTGCTGGGTCCGCTATATCTACCTCTTCCGTTGCCGAAACCCCTACCTATTCTGGGTATTAGGCCGAAAGGTTCGCCAGTGTCATGGGTCTAGCGCCTAGAGGTAATACTTGGCTTCTATGCGCCAGGCCTGTGCCTGCCGGAGGTTCTCCAGACCACCCTGCAGACTATTGGCCTTCCTTGGCTCGCCCGGCTCGCCTCGGTTTGGCAGGCTTGGCATTCCTTCTTTCCCGTACACCTTTCGTGTATTTAGTCATGCCCAGTTTGGCTTCCAGACTGGCTCAGTCTTTTTGCTCCTTGTCGAATATTACAAGTTCCTAATAAGGCCTACCTGCGTGTCAACCTCGTAGAACCCTTACATTATATTCGACCCTCTTTTCAAACCTCAACTATCTCGAGCTCCCTTTCCCTACTTCTCCAGCTGCCCGAAGAGTAACCGACCGTCACCGGAAGTTTTTTTTTTTCTTACTATCCTACCCGAGCAGTGCACGACATAGCTTCGATTCCCTAGTCTCAGAACCTTAACGAGCGCCAGCAGCAGTTTGCTGTAGCCATCCAAGCCCTCGTAAGCGAGCTTGCTACTCTGAAAGCCGGCGAGAGCTCTAGCCAACCGAAGTCGGTACTCCCGCACTTCGATAAATTTTTAGGCGATAAGAAAGATTTGGATATATAGATTTATACCGTTAAGTCTAAACTCTATGTTGATAGCCGTATAATCGGTAATCTAGAGGCCCAGTTTTACTATCTTTACTCCAGCCTCTCACTTTCCGTCCGCTGAACCTTATTCGCCTTCGCCTAGTCCTCTTCAACTAACCAGACTCCGGCCTAGTTATTCGAGAAACTCCGTGTTAATTATACCGAAGTTAACTAGGATAAGAAGGCGGAGCTCGAACTACTCTTTTTAAAGCAGAAGTCTCGAGAATCTATCTCTTCTTTCCTTGTTCGTTTTGAAGAGGTTCTCTACTGGGCTAAAGCAAACACGTGGCCTGATTAGGCTCTTATTAACTCCCTAATATCCTCTTTGAACGACGAGTGGCTCCGGCGCCTCTAGGAGAAGCCTAAGTACCCTAATAGTTACTCCGACCTTTGCTCCTATCTTAGGAAGCTCGATGCTAATACTTTCTTAGGAAGCTCGACGCCCTTGAACTATAGCGCCGCCTATAACAACGGAGCGGAACCGATAGATATTACCGCTACTCGAGTGAACTCTAGCGGTCTGACTAAAGTACAACGAAAGAGGTAGAAGAAGAGGAATGCCTGCACATCGTGTGGCTCACCCTCTCACTGGTCAAACGAATGCCCAAAGAACGACGGCAGTTCGCTTGGGCTTGCCCGGGGGAGTTCTAGCAACCAGAAGGTTTAAATTTGGTATATCCGTGCCGAGCCGGCTGGGAGCCTGTCCGAAGACGACGAAGGCGATGATGATGAAGACTATTAAAACAATGACACGGCCTGGTAATACCGCTGCCGAAAGAAGGCAGTAATAGCAGCCCGAGCACCCTATTTCAGCTCTAGAACGCGCCTATAGCGAGTCCCACCAAGGAACACTGAAGTTCAGAGGGGAGCGTCTTTACGGATGGATGGAACCGGACGTTACGGAGCCGAGGGCTCGGCGCGGAAGCCGCGCAGTCTGAAATCTGGTGCTCTAACTCAGCCGGCTAGAGAGTACTAGCGCACGCGTAAAAGATAAGGTATAGGGTGACAAGAGGACTTTCCCAGGGAGATTTATTTATAGTTTTATATATCGATTACTGTTTTTATTTAGTTTTCTCTATAAAGCAAGCAGTTAGTTGGAAGTGCTCGAACGGATTCTAGAAATAACCTTTTAGGCGTTAGAATGCCCAGTTTATATACTTAGCTTTCGTTTCCTTGATCTCTATTGGAGGGGAGTAGGAGGGGGATAATATTATAGGTTTAGCGCCTAGAGGTAATACTTAGCTTCCATACGCCAAGCCTATACCTACCGGGGGTTCTCCAACTACCCTATAAACTACTAGCCTTCTTCAGCTCGCTCGGCTCGCCTCGGTTTAGCAAGCTTAGCATTCCTTCTTTCCTGTACACCTTTCGTATATTTAGTTATACCCAATCTAGCTTCCAGACTAGCTCAATCTTCTTGCTCCTTATCGAATATTACAAGTTCCCAACAAAGCCTACCTACGTATCAACCTCGTAGAACCCTTATAGCCGGCTCCTCCTATACCGCTAACGCTGAACCTACTAGCGCTAGTACCGCTAGTAGCAGCTCCTTCTATACTGCCACCGTTAGTACGGCCCGTACTATTAACCCCAAATCCTCCAGTATTAAATCCTCCACTAGGCTTGCCGCTAGCACCTCCTCTTATACCGTTAGGCTTGCCGTCCGCCGTATAAACGTCAGTCTAAACGTTTTCGTCGTCGACGCGGGCAAAGAAGTTAGGGTGAGCGCTATTAAAATGAGCGCTATCGGGCTTATTATATATAGCCTCGGGCTCGGCCGCCAATTGGGCCTCGATTTGCGCTTTTTTAAATTGCTCCTTCGTATATTTCAGCTCGTCGGTTAGTTGATAGACCTGGCTAGCTTTATTTAAAGCGTCTTTGTAGCCAGCCTGCAGCTTGTCGAGTATTGCATTCTAGGCTGCTGAAGTCGCAAGTATGTCTGTATACTATTATTCTACTACGGTAATATCGAGTTCCCTCTACGAGAAGGCTACGCGCAAGGAGTCAATATCGTTCTATATAGCTACTACGTTCTTTTGTAGTATTATATTCTCTTTGATAATTTCGGTATATTTGGTTTGTTGTTGGTTGATCTTATCGGCTTGCTGAGCTTTGAGGGCTTTGAGGACGGCCACTCGTGCCTTGGAGGCCTCTACCTCCTACTTAACCGAAGACAACTCGCTTCTAGTCACAAAGACTTCATCATTGAGCTCCTTGAGTTTGATGTCGAAGTAGTGAAGTAATTTTATAACTTCACGGGAGGCCCTAGCCGTCTTAGTAAAGTTGCTAGGGACTGTAAGGCTAGTGGCCTCCTCCTTATAAATAAGTTGGAGGTATTGAAAGCCTTGTAGTAAGGCCGGGAAAACCTCGCGCAGATTAACTCGATCCGCGGGCGGCTGATTCTTACTAGGACTAAATATTTTATCGTAATTGAGTAACGAAAAAGGAAATAAAAGTTAAATATTTCTCTTACGCTCGCGATTCTTAAATGCTTGACTAATGCTCGCTTCATATAGACCGGTGTCGTATACGCTCTCTGTAGGTTACTTAACGATTGTACGATTCGCTAAAATGTGATATTATAATAACTATATTACTACAGTAGTCTCTTACTACGCTTGATTAATCCGAAATCACTTGTTGCGCTTTAACGCGAAGGTTTGGTACAATAAAGTGTTACGGGGCGCGAGCAAGCACTAAGCTAGGACTTTGATTGTTGTGCGAGGAATAGGAAGAGAGTTTTATGTGCGCACGAGAACTATGTAAGGTATAGAGCAGTAGGTCCACCACATAGACCTACCCAGAGCCACTATGTCACATGACAGCAGTATATATATAAGAATAGGTAGGCAATGCCTGTGACAGTCGTACTGCACTGGCGACCCTGGTGTGGGCGCTTAGACTAGCTCAGACTGGGCAGTCTAACTCGTGATTTTCTAGTACTAGCACTAGTGCCTTATCGCACTATTTCCTTTACCAAACCACCATCGTATATATTACCACATTGTAATCCTTGAATCTACTATGTCGCGCATTATTAGATATTATTAAATAAACAAAGCGCTAGCATCTGTCGATAGTACGGAATGATCCATCATTTTTCTATGCGTTTCCCTAGCTAATTGTAATGTAGATGACCAATGTAGTAACCCAGCCGACGGGCGCATGCGACCGTGCCGCTAAGTTGTTACGAACTTAAGCGGCACTAGGGTCGCCCAAGACCCGACCACTCACTGGCGATAACCAGTGTAATACCCGGGAGGTTAAGCACGTGCCA
>MU859431.1:0-17900 GCA_033297205.1 Pseudoneurospora amorphoporcata
ACCTCCTCGCCCTACTGCGAGATATCTGTCCTCGGATGTTCACGCGGTCGTGAACCCTATAGAATGTGTGATGGCTTACTCTGGTGTTGGCTCACCGTGAGCCTGGCTTACTGTGAGCCCGTGCGTTAGTGAGTACCTGTATGCGCCCTTCTGGTACGTGCTTAACCTCCCGGGTATTATACTGGTTATCGCCAGTGAGTGGTCGGGTCTTGGGCGACCCTAGTGCCGCTTAAGTTCGTAATAGATAATTAGTAGAGAGAGATTAGCCTTCCCTAGTTGAGTTAGCCCTAGGCTGTAGTATACTTTTGCTCCGTAGTACGACTAATTATTTAACCCTCTAAGCCTCAATATTTCGGCCGCCGTATTCGTGAATATTATAAAGACCGCCGCAAAGTCGCCCATGTAGTATAAAGCTATTCCTTGGTAGTAAAGAGCTTCGACGAAACTAATGTTATCTTCCCCGACGACTTCCCGTTGACTTTTGGCTACTTTTATATAGATTTTATAGGCCGCTCTTATTTTACTATTATATAATTGTATTTATACAATTAATACCGGATTAGTATCGCTAGTGTTATTACCTATTATAATAACAGTCGTTAACTAGCTACGGCATTACTGATGCCGCGGTCGCATCTCCACCTAGGTGGGTCCTAGAGATTAGATAAGGATCGCGTATATATGGTCATCGACTATCGCGAGCTCCCCTCTCTAGATCTTTCGCAGATCATCAATTTACACACATTTAAACAACACACATACTGTGCTTTTCACAATACCCTCTCAACGGTATTAACAATACTGGATTTGGAAAGAAGTACCACAGGGTACTTTAGTCCGAGAAGCTCGTGCACCTTCCTAGCAACCTCTTCGCGAGTGGCCGCTTCCTCTTCGGCGAGACTAGCTGTGACAAGGGCAGGTTTCTAGGCTTGGAACAATAGTTCAATTCCGCTGATAATCTTCTTTGGTCTCGAAGGCCTTGTTGATCCCTTTAACTTCTAGAGGAAGGTTCAGTTTCAAGACTTCCTTATACTAAAGAAGTTCGGTACGTACAGAGTCTTGTGGCCTAAGGCCACAAGGTATCAATCTAGCATTCTTCATACAAGTGGGTCTTCTTCGACCATTCTCCTTCGTCCTTCTGGCGTCGGCCTTCGTGCTGAGCCTTGACAACCCTAATCGTAGACTATAGGCAAATGTCCGTATGACACCAGCGTTGAGATAATAGTTATAAAGGCTCATCCGGGAGAGCTACTGGGCGAGCGTGTCCTTATCCCCTTAATACTTCGTAAATAGTAATTAGCTTATTATATGACAAAGCAATACATTGATGAACGTTGATGATCGCATTGCGCTTACGTTCTTAGAGCTGGCTTTGCTAAGCTTTAAAACGCTCCAAAGGCCTCGTAACTCCTATCAAGTAAGAGAGTTTATATCTTGAATACTCGGCCTAATAGGTAAATTATAGGCTATCGAGGAAGCTGTAGACAAGACCAAGGAGTTCAGGCCTTAGGCTATAGACCCGACACAGGTAATAATAACAGAATCTTAAGGCATAGTCGTAGAAGCTACTTTTCTCTAGCTAAGCGGTGTCAGGCACTTATTTAG
This sequence comes from Pseudoneurospora amorphoporcata, assembly GCA_033297205.1. NCBI lineage: Eukaryota > Fungi > Ascomycota > Sordariomycetes > Sordariales > Sordariaceae > Pseudoneurospora > Pseudoneurospora amorphoporcata. Next base: position 1,606 of record MU859431.1, read on the forward strand.
CTTAGTTATAGTTAACTTCTAAAAAGCTCGCAATCGAATCTAGGATAACTCTCTTCTTACAGAGCAAAGCAGAAATACACTTCTCTATAAGAAAGCTATGTATCACAGGGATAGATCGCATACCCTATACCTTAGTATCATTGACCAGCATAGTCATAGCACCGGGACCAGCCTTGGCACGAGGGCTCAACGAGCCCTATATATGCCCTAGCTAGCGTACACCTCTTCTTTCCTCCCTCGTACAACAACATATATCATACCCCATACCTAACGGTACCCTTGCCCCGTAATACTGTGCGCATCTCCAAGAGAGATACCCAGCGATATGTTGTTCGCCTTGCTAAGGTGGTCGAAGAAGTCTCGTATAGAAAGGTACGCTAATTAGAAGAGCCCACCTTAGACACTAACCAGCAGCTTATACAAACGCGAGATCGCCTCTTCTGCAGAATTCTAACGTAGTGATAACGCGTCAGCTACTTCGGATACCTTGAGCTTTCTTTGTATTTGGAAGCTAATAAGGAAGATGGAGTTCTGGCACTGCCTCTCGTCATCTTCTAGAGGCCAGGAGGGGTTAATGAGTGTTGATTTGTAGAAATTGGTAATAGAAGGTACTAGGCTACTTGTACCCAATCACCGCTCGAACTCCTCCATTTACAGTGCTCGGCCTAGATAGTCAAGAAATAGCCTAGCCCACTAGAAAGATCCGGAAGACGATAAGCGGATATGTTCGAGGACTTTATTTCGTTCTGATTTAATAAGACGAAGTTTGTCGTATTCTGTTTTAGTATAGATTATAATATCGTAGAGGAGTAGTTGATTGGTCAGTTTGATCGAAAGAGCGTCTCTAGACGTTAGAGTAAAGAGTGGGTCAGGGCGACAAAAGATAATAATTTTATTCTCAGTATTTCGAATAACGCTGGAAAGGTATTAGAGGAACGTAGAAGCTGCAGGGAGAGAGGGTCCGTCAAAGGTACATTTATCTAGGGTATTTATAACTAAGTTGAACCTTGGTTGTTGCGCCCTTATTAGACCTTCTGCGATAGGCTAGATAGCTTCGAAAGAGCAACTCCTAGGTCTGAGGGAGAATTGCTTAACAAGTGTTCCAAGCTCCTTCAAGCTTTTATTTGTCGCTGCTACTGATATGGTATTGGTTGCTTGCGTAATACCAGAAGTTACGGCGGAGTTATTCAAAAGCTGATATATTAATAGCGCTGCTGCTATGGTTGGAGTCGAAAGAGTTATTGAAGCGGAGCGTTGAAATCGAATGAAAAGTGATGTCCTGTTATTCCGAGATACGAGTTGGCTTTGAAGATAACCAGCGAGTACCGATTTGCCCCGTCCTAAAGTGCCGATTACAAAAACGTTAACTACAGCTCGTTAAGAGATGATGAGAAGAGAATAGGACCTTGTTGTAATTATATGAAGCTAACGTACCTAGTAGCCCTTGTACCTACAGTATATTCTCCTAGTTCTCAGCTATTAGCTTCTAGAATGCTGAATTATTAAATAACCAATCGCAAGTACCATTAGCCCAAGAAACTAGTAGGGGCAAATCGATAGTGGCTAAGGCAAGCTATTTCCTGATCTCAGTCATCGTCACGACGTCTAAACGTGGCTGTTAGCAGCGGCTCGCGGCCGGAAGCATTACTAATAGTTATTACCTCGCATTTGGTTTAGGATCTTGTTCGCAGTAACAATGGGGAGTAGTTTTAGTTCTAGATTACGCGTGGTTAGCAAGACAAGATTCAATGTATCTATACACTTGTAATAGTGATTATCGAGCGGGATGATAGAGTAACGATATAGGAACTTAATGCAGGTTAGTTTGGCAAGCGACATTCTATCTGACAAGAGTTGGTTGTACTTTTAAGTACCTCATCAATCAGTATTCTACTATTGGAGGAAAGTTAGTTGCTAAGTTGTAATGTTGTGTCTGTAGGATGTACTATTAGTCCTAACTGTTATACTTAAGTATATATATAGGTTGGGTTATTATATTCACCGGATAGCTGCCGTATACGGTCTATAACCTGGTTGATGTTCTACATCGCGCTTCGTACGTCTAAGTTGATGATCCAGAGATTGTCAAGACCTAGAGATAATATGATTCAGTATATTTTGAATACCTCAAGGCACTCCCATCTGGTATATCGATATATGTTAGGAAACGATAGGCTATTTTAAATCGGAGTCTTATTCTTCAAAGTTGCTATATGAGACGATCTCCGTGTGAGCTAAGACTGTAATTAAGGGAGGGGATTGCTTGATAAGAACGTACTTCGAGTTTGAATCTCTTTGTCTACAAGCTTAGACGCAGCGCGCATCTCTTTCAACTTGTCCTTAAACTTGCTCGCCTTCTAGGCTAAAATAGAAATGCCAAATCTTTCTGAAGACGGCCACGAGACATTCGTATTAGCTGCGATCTTTTTTCAGACCTAGGTGTTGAACGTTAGAGTAGATTTTGGGATATGCTCACTCAAAGACCTCTTCCTAAGCTAATTTGTTGACGATACTAAAAAGTCTAAGACTTTGTAGTACAACTGTCACACGGACATTTGCCCACAGTTTTAGGTTAAAGTTGCCGAGGCTTAGCAGAACCTCAACGCCTAGCATCAGCCTTATAAATACCCGGCGGCCGCAGGCCGCGAGACTTAACCTCACTTCGGCCGGACTTTCAGCTATTAGCATTGTTTACCTGAACTCTTCCCGACGCTACCGGCTAGCGAGCCAAACTCTGGAAGTGCTGAAGATGTTGATAAGGCACCACGAGACGATCCCAATCTCGAAACGATCCCAATCTCCCCAGAAGCAACCACAGCTAACCAAACAAGAAGCAAGGCGCACGGAGGAAGGACAATGCTAAAAGGAAGATAGAGAATGGATGAAGGCATTTAGGAAGTTCTATATGTACGATAGATGCCTTGAAGCTTTAGGCGACAAGGCTTGATACGTACCTTAAGAACGTACTGATTCCATTTGGCATAAGAAGGCCTTGAAACTCAACCTTCTCCTAGAGGTTGAGAAGATCAACAAGGCCTTTAAGACTAAAGAAGTTTATTAGCTAAATTTGACCTTCTGTTCTAAGCCTAAAATACTGCCCTTGTCACAGATAAACTTCTTCCCTCTCGAACTACTGTGACGAACGGCAGTCTGATCTGCCTAAATAGGATAGCTAAAGGTGAAGACTATCAGAAGACGTTCGGTGAAGCCAAAAGGTTCACAACAAGTATAGCAGCGTTATACTAGTTTCAATAATAATAATCTATTAACTACTACAGAACTATCTAACAATTTAAGTTCTCCAGTCGTCTCTTTATATCTTGGTGCCTTCTAGTTACATGCGTCTGGCTCATTGACCACGAACTGGCTCATGAGCCCTAAGCTGGCTCACCTTCATGAGCCTAGCTCACCTTCATAAGCCTAGCTCACCACCATAAGCCTGGCTCGCCTCCATGAGCCTGCATCCTTGTCATGGTTACATTGCCCAGCCTTCACGTGGCTGTGGTATCCCAGTGGCTTGGTTGGCCTGTGTTATTTCGCTTAACGTTCGTAACACGATGCTTCCCCTCCCTAGCCGACGTCCTCGACGGCTTTATTAATTATCCCCAGCACTAACCACAGTTTTATTTCCAACGTATCCTGTTGACCTATGCGTAGTAAGTTCCTTCCTTTTCTTCACCGTAGCCATGTCGTTTCGTGTCGAAAAACGTCCTTCCAAGGCAGCTATAAAGCGGCAGTCCTTACTAACCCGTATTAAACAGTTTAGATCTCCTGGTAATCCTTGTCGTCTTTGTTCTCGACGTTCTTTGACGTGCAAGCGACTTCCTAACTCTGGGAAGTGTGGAGAGTGCGTCCGTCGCGCCTGCCCTTGTGAGAGCATAGATACTGATGCTGAATGTTTGTCGTTTTTCCTACTCTTGGTTCTTAGGGTTGTGCTGACCTTGTTTTAGTGACTCGCGTTTTGGAAGAGAGGGCTCGCGTAGTCCAAGCGAAGTCTGAAGTTCTAAAGGATATTAAAGAGCTTTCCCGATCCTTTAAGGAGATTTCCCAGTCGCTCCAAGAGACTTCGCAATCTCTCAAAAGTCGGACACTTCGGTTAGCTGAGCTAGAACAGGAGCAGAAGCGTTTGTCTGAGAAAGGGCGGGAGCTGACAGAGCTCAGCATAGCGGAATTGGAAGCTTTGGAGGCTAAGGAGCGAGCCAAAGAACAAGCAGTGAATGCTACTACTTCTTCTACGCCGTTAACTAATTTTGACTAGTCCGTTTTGGACGCGTCTATTCTTGACCCTTTCCTCTTACGTAGTCCTACGCCCCTGGCCGATCCGGGTTCTGTCGGTGGAAATCTCTCAACTTTGCGGGGCAACTCAGGTTCTTGAATGGTTCCCAAGTGTTATTTTCGGAGCCGAACCCTTCCTATTTAATGAGATATTCTAATTCTCCTTCTTCTATCCTTAAATCCAGAATTTATTCCACATCCCATTCTTCTTCTTCGTCCTCGATACTAGTTCGTGTGTTGACTCGTGCGTTCTTGGGTGCTGGTTCTAGTAGCGAGACGTGGAATGAGTATAATCTTAACTTCATAATACTTAGAATGTCCAACTGATATACTACGTCTGAGATTTTCTTCTTGATTTTGAAGGGTCCCACTCGTCGATCATCCAACTTCTTACTAGGTCGCTTCGTCCTAACGTTTCTAATAAATAAAAGCACTTTATCCCCCTCCTTAAAGCGAGGTCCCTCGAACCTTTTCTAATTATAATACCGGCTCATCTTTTACCGTACGAATTCCAGCTCTACCTTAAGCTTCTCGTACAGCATGTGTAGCTTCTAGGCCTTAACTGCGGCCCTGGAGACGTTTGAATCGGGTCCTTCCAAGAGCTCTGGCTCATACCCGTAGTTTGCAAAGAAAGGTATAACCTTCGTAGTTTCCGTAAGGGAGGTATTGTATGCCAATTGTGCCGTAGGTAATAGTTCTACCCAGTCGCTTTGTTCGAAGTTGACATAGTTCCTCAGATATTGTTCTACGATCTAATTAATCCTTTCCGTTTGTCCGTCTATCTGCGGGTAATAGGCTGTTGATAACTTACTCTTGGTACCAAGTTTGGTCATCAGTGCCTGCTAGAACTTGGAGACGAACTTAGTATCCCGGTCCGTAATCCATTCCTTCGGCCATCCATACACCGAAGTAACATTCCGATAGATTATATCCGCAAGTTGCTCCGCTGACTATGTTTCCTTATAGAGGAGGAAATAGCTCCACTTAGTCAGCTTATCTACTACCACCAGGATACTATTATATATAATTCCTATAGCAGTATCTATAGACGGTAGTAACTTAGTAATAAAATCCATCGTTACCGAACTCCACGGCCTTTCTACAACTTCCAGAGGTTCGAAGAATCTATATAGCTTGTATCTTACAACTCTAATCTTACTATAGCGTTCACAAGCCTACAATATTCGAGCCACCTCGTTTTTCATCCTTAGAAAGTCGTAGTATTGCCGTATCCTAACTATAATTTTTATAATACCCATATACCCTCCTATCTTAAAAGCGTAAATATCTTTAATAAGTACTTCTCGCTGCTCCGGCCATACGTAGGCTTTATCGTAGTACTATAGCTTATTATTCTCAAGGGTAATCCCTTCTTCTTAACTATCCTCCTATCGCTATCTATCTTCAGGGGTAGCGGTAGTAGCTTAATAGTCAGGGGCCTACAGTTTAGCCCGGTAGATAGCGCAACACTCTACCCATTCCTATAAGGGGTACGTAAGCGATCCATCTAGTTATTCCTAGAACAAAGGTACAGAGGCTTCTACTACGTCCTTCACATAGTCTGCCCTTCGACTTAACGCGTCGGCCCGGGCGTTCTCCGATCCCTTCTTATAGTTGATCTTGAAGTTGAATTCTGATAAGAACTCAGCCCATCGTATCTGGCGGCCGTTGAGCACTTTCGTGGTCGTGAAGTACCGGAGGTTGTTGTGATCAGTGTAGACCTGTACTTTATGTGTGGTGCCACTGAGGTATGGCCTCCATTCTTGAAATGCTTCAATAATGGCTAGGAGTTCCTTATTGTAGATAGGGTAGTTGCGTCGGGGTCCTTCCAGCTTCTTTGAGAAGAAAGCTATAAGATGTAGTTTCCCTTGGCTATCGCGTTGTCCCAACTGTCCTCCGATGGCGTAGTCAGACGCATCAGTCTCGACTTCAAAAGGCTTGTTTGGATCGGGAAGCTTTAACACAGGGTCTACGGTAATCGCATTGCAGATAGCCTTAAAAGCTTCTTCTTCAGTTTTTCCCCATGTAAAGACGGCCTCTTTCTTAGTAAGCTCGTATAGTAGTCTAGCGATTTTCCCGTAGTCGCGTATAAACATACGATAGAAATTGGTGAATCCTAAGAATCCGCGGACATCGGTCGCATTCTTAGGAGTAGGCCAGTTCCGTACGGCTTCCACTTTGCTTGGTTCCATCCTAACCTCGTTTTCTAAAATTAAATATCTAAGAAATACGGTCTCTTTTATATGGAATTCGCTTTTCTCTATGTTGACTGAGAGTTTATACTCGTATAGTACATCCAGTACCTTCTTCACGTATTCCTTGTATTCCGCGAGAGTCTTGGAGTAAATGAGGATATTATCTAGGTAGCAAATAGCGAACTTGTCGAGGTAAGGTCGGATCGCATAATCGATGGCAGATTGGAATATCGCAAGTATATTGGTCAACCCGAAAGGCATAACGAAGTACTCGTAGTATCCGTAGGGTATGCGAAATGCTGTCTTCCATTCGTCGCCTTCTTTGATCCGAATGTGGGCGTAGGCAATGGGTAAGTCAAGGCGCGTAAAGTATCGTGCTCCTCCTAATTGACTTCGAATGCGCGAAATCAGGGGTAGGGGATAACTGTTTCTTACGGTCTCTTGATTTAATTGCCTATAATTAACATAAAGGCGTAGTTTTCCGTCCTTCTTCGGCACGAAGAGGATAGGGTACCCTGCTGGCGATGTAGATTCCCGAATGTGTCCTCGTTTCAAATTTTCGTCCAAGTACTTCCGTAACTCCGCATTCTGCTTCTCGTTAGTATAATAGACTTTAAAGAACTTAAGCTTAGCTCCTTCCTTAAGTTTGATCTTATAATCCCACGGTCCTCGTAGCAATAGTCCTTCAAGATGTTTACTAACGAAAGCCGGGTATCCTTAATATTCTACTAGAATTACTATTTTCGGCTTTTCCGTCTGTTGGTTCTGGTAATAATCGAACTTGTATTGGGTATTGACTGCTAACACTTCCACCAACGTTACTAACCCTTCTTCCGTAACCTTGCCGCTTCTATCGATAGTACAGATTATAACTTCCTGTACTACTTGCGGTGGGGCCGTAGGAACGACGCCATCGCGGCTCGCTTCCTTCCGTGCTCCGGGTTCTCCATTAGTGGTTGGGTACGTCCTAGGACGCAGGCGGCCACCATCCTTCCAACTAATATCAGGGTTATATACTACATACTATGGGTGCCCTAGGATTATATCCTTAGATAGCCCCATATCAACGACGTCGAAGCTGATTTCGACCGTCTTTCCTTCTACCGTAATAGGAAGTAGTAACGTTTCCCTCTTTACAATCTAGGTCTCGAAGGGTCCTTTTACCACAAAGGGAACCTTCTTCCTTTTCCAGGGAATCCTTAGTTGGTTAACGAACTTGGGTGAGATGAAATTCAACTGAGCTCCGGAGTCTACCAGCGCAAGGGCTTGGTAATTTCCCTAGTAGGCTACGACCTTAAATCGCTAGTCCTCCTTCCCTTCTTCCGCAACTACAATCTCCGTAAATACCACGGGGTCTTGGATCTTATCTTTCCGACGGCTGCTTCGTCGAATGATCCTCTTTACCTAGGGATTTAATTTCTTCCGGGCCTCCCTGAAGGCCCTGATCCGTTTCCTAGATCCTGGCTATAATCGGTAGGAGCGTCCTCCCTTGTAGGTTCTTCTTCGTCTAGCAAATCGAAGTCCCGTAACCAGGTCAGGAGGGCTGCCTATTCGGCTTCTATCGGCTCCTCCTAGTTGTTCTGTCGGATATAGGTTGCCACATTATCTTCGATAACTCTAGCTTTCTGCTTTATATGGGTGGGGCAGTCGGCTGCAGGACACTATTTCCAATGAGGGTCAGCGTCTATAGCTCCGTCGATGGCGTTTTCCAAGTCGTCTCGATTGTAATCGACGCTAGCGATCTCGACCACTCATACTCCTTCAATGGCGGCGGCTTCGGCCTTTTCCCACTTAAATTGCTTGGAGGAACGGCAATCGCGCTTCATATATCCCTTCTTACCGCAGTTGAAGCACTTGACTTAAGAAAAGTCACGCTTGCCTTAATTGGCCTGGGCGGCGTCGATTTCCATAGGTCTAGAGTGGGTGGTTCCGGAGAGATGGGTACCCCTAGTCCGCTTCTTCTTAATATTAGTGTCGGACTTGAGGGGAACGAAAGGGTGTATTTTTCCCTTCTTTTCTTGATCTCGTTGGAATTGACGATTATCTATGCGAATAGCCTTGTCTATATAGGTATCGATGGAATCGGGCCTGTCCTCCTTGTAGAGTTCGTCCTTGACTCTATCCTTAAGGCCGTTGTAGAACAGCTGCATCAGCCCGTCGTCGTTAATGTTGCTGTGAAGAGCGTCCTACTTGAAGAGCGCAGCATAGGCTGAAGTAGACTTTGTCTATCGGAGGTGGGTTAGGCGTTCCTGAGCCCGTCGAGTCTCATCCTTTTCCCTAAAGACCCTAGAGAGTGCCTTAGTAAATTCGGTATAGGAATTCAAGACCTTCTTGGTAAAGTCCGAAGCCTGGTCTCCGTTTTCGTAGTGATCCTTGAGAATGGGCTCGTACTAAGTGAGTGCTTTGTCCGTGAGCTTGGTTCCCGCGTAGGTAACTTTCTTATATTTAGTAGCAAACTGGTCGTTGTAAAAGTCGAAATAGGTTTGCATCTGGATTAAAAACCCTGCGAGGGTGGCCTGCTGGCCATTAAACTCCCTGGGTGCGGACAACTTAACTCTCTTGCGTTCCTTGGGAGAAGTTCCTTTTCCTGCCTTCGCTTCGGGGCGTCCGGACTCGGCCTGGAGCTGTGCTTCTAGCTGGTTGATGCGGTCCTGCATAGCCTTGAGCTGTTGATATACGGCGGTGACGTTCAGGGGTTCACCAGAGGGGGTGTTGGCGTGTCCGATGGAAGACATGATGAAGCGAAGATACCTTCAGTACTATCCGAGATAGGCCAAAGGGAGTAGTCAACGTGTGACGAACGGCAGTCTGATCTGCCTAAATGGGATAGCTGAAGGTGAAGACTATCAGAAGACGTTCGGTGAAGCCAAAAGGTTCACAACAAGTATAGCAGCGTTATACTGGTTTCAATGATAATGATCTGTTGACTACTGCAGAACTATCTGACAATTTGAGTTCTCCAGTCGTCCCTTTATATCTTGGTGCCTTCTAGTTACATGCGTCTGGCTCATTGACCACGAACTGGCTCATGAGCTCTAAGCTGGCTCACCTTCATGAGCTTGGCTCACCTTCATGAGCCTGGCTCACCACTATGAGCCTGGCTCACCTTCATGAGCCTGGCTCACCTTCATGAGCCTGGCTCACCACCATGAGCCTAGCTCACCTTCATGAGCCTGGCTCACCACCATGAGCCTGGCTCACCACCATGATCCTGGCTCGCCTCCATGAGCCCGCATCCTTGTCATGGTTACATTGCCCAGCCTTCACGTGGCTGTGGTATCCCAGTGGCTTGGTTGGCCTGTGTTATTTCGCTTAACGTTCGTAACAACTACCCTACTACCTAATCTTTACCCAACCTCTCATCATGGCCGCTGAACGCGACTCTCCGCTGCCCTCCGTTGAGGCAAAACAATCCTTGGTAGTCCACAACGTTGAGGATTTCAACACTATTATAACTAATAACACTGATATTACCAACGGTCACGTTCGGGTCTCCAACCCGCTATCTTGGCTAGTTACCCTCTACGAACAAGTCGCCGTCGCCTATAACTAAATTCGTAGAATGGCCGTAGCTATCAGCAACAAGCACGCCCAGTAACTCACCACCCTCAAGGAACAATACGAGATTCTGAGAAGACACTACGATGCCGTCACCTCCTTCTGCTCAGCTGGATACGAAGCCTCTCAGACTACCATCGCTCGCTTTGAATAAGAAGTTTAGTAAGTAAGTTCCCGATTCGCCTCCGAAGTCTGGACTGCTATCGCCAGATATGGGAAAAAGGATGCGGAACGCCAGAAAGCTATCGACTAGCTGCAGAAAATCACGCGATATTAGGAGGCCCTCGAGAACCTCGACGAACGGAACGCCCGTTAATAATTTATCCTAAGGCGAATCGACACTTGGGCAGCTAATAAAGAATCTTAGATCGACGACATCTTTAGCAAGCTCGTCAACCCTAGTCAACTCAAGGACCTCGAGGTACAAATTGTATAAATCGCTAGCCTCCAGCAAAGCACCCAAAAGGCTATTTAAGAAGCCTTCATCTAGTTAAACCAAAAGGCCCCTGACGCCGCGTCAGTCCAGAAACTCTTAGAATAACGCGCCGCCACCAAAGTACCCAGCACACAACAATCCTCAGCCTACGATCCTCCTGCCAGTCCTAGCTTAATTAACGATAGTCTTTTCTAAGTAGCCTAGGTAAGAAGATAAGTTAGATAAGTTCAAATCTAGTATGAGGCTACCTATGCCGACCTTTAGGGAGCTAGTACCATTCCCCTTAGATAGTCCGCGGGAGGATAAGGACCTCTAAGGCTCCCTAGTTTACCCCGTCGCGTCAGCGGGCCGGCCGAAGATCCTACCCGGCACCAAGCTGACTACTTCCTCTAGAACCTGGGATACCCTACTATCTTGTGACGAACGGCAGTCTAATCTGCCTAAGTGGGATAGCTGAAGGTAAAGACTATCAGTGCTGTTCAGTGAAGCCAAAAGGTTCATAACAAGTATGGTAGCGTTATACGTGTCTCAGTGATAAAGATCAATTGACTACTGTCAAACTATCTGACAATCTGAGTTCTCTCGTAGTCCCTTTATACCTCCTCGCCCTACTACGAGCTATCTATCCTCGGATGTTCACGCGGTCGTAAACCCTTATAGAATGTGTAATGGCTCACTCTAGTGTTAGCTCATCGTGAGCCCATGTGTTAGTGAGCACTTGCATACGCCCTTCTGGCCCGTGCTTGACCTCCCGAGTGTTACATTAGTTATCACCAGTAAGTAGTCAGGTCTTGAGCGACTCTAGTGCCGCTTAAGTTCGTAACATATTTAGACAACGCCTATCCACCTCAATAAACCTTCGACCTACGATAGTAAGAAGCTCGATGCCTTCCAACCTTAGTAGGTTAGGATTAATGCGTACCCCTACGCGTATGCCGCTAGCTTCCCAACCGACGGTCATAAGATCAATTGGCTCGGATCGATACTTACCGACAAGGCCTAAAAATAGCACGACTTACGAGCCCGTCAGATCCAGTCTATAGGAGTCGAGGACACTTGGAAAGGATATTCTAGCGCTCTAGCTGAACGATTCTAGGACCCTTCTGAACGATACCACAACTCTAGAAAAACGCGAGAGCTTAAGTACGAAGGAGATATTGTCGAATACCTTACTAAGCTGTTGGACTTAAACGAAACTGTTAAATAGGCTGGCACTACCTTCCAAGATTAGATCTTCCAGATTCTACCCTCCAAGATCATAGAGCTGATCTACTCTATTCGAGGGGGAGTGCTTAAAACCGACGATGAGTTTATTAGTGCCGTTCGAGAAGCCGGACGAGTCTACGAAAATATGATTCGCGCTCTAGGATATCAGGGATAGGGAAAAAGCGCGCTTACGTTTAGGACGAAGTATTCGAAATCGGGCTAACAATCCTACAAGGAATCACGCTCCGACCGAAACCAATCCTTAAGAAAACATAACAAGCTAGTTAAGGATAAGAAATGGAATAGCGTCTACGAGGCTTTAAAAGGAATCGATTAGGCGGATATCGATTAGCGTAAGAAGAATTAAGTTTCTTGCTAGCGATGCGGGCGTAATAATTACTACACTATAGAATGTTTTGTGAAGAAGGACAATAATAGTAAAGACCTACTCCAACCCAAAGAATAATTAAGAACGGCCGCTATCTCGATTAAGAAACGCAAGAGTGACGACCTCGAAGAAGAGGGAGCTGAGGACCTTGAAGACAACGAGGCCTAGTTCAAGAAAGCTAAAACAAACGCAATCACTAGAGCTATGCAAACTATGGATATGAACAATGACTCTGATTCGGATTTTTAAGTAGCCGCTATGAAGTACTACATGGATTACTACGGCCTCACTTTGGTGCCAGCTCAGTTAACCCCGTCGTTTGCTCCTTAAAGAGGCTAAATATTAATAACCTCGACGATGAACCAAATCCCCCATAAAAGAAACCCTGCCCAGAACCTCTATTAGAGCCCCGACCGATCGTACGAATAACCTTGCTTTACAACAACAAGGAACACCCCATTCGAGTTCTTCTAGACCTGGAAAGCTCGATCCCAGTCATATCTTTCCGCTAAGCCTGCGTATGAAAGTTCCCTCTCTTTAAACGAGCTAATATTCGTAGCTTTATAGGATTTAACGCGGAAGCTGATTTAGTAGGTGGCTGTTATTATACTAATACCCTCGTTCTATAGCATTAAGAAGACTACTATACCCGCTTGAACTTCGAGCTTTCTAAAATAGATAACGAATATAATATTATCCTCCTACACTAGTAGTTACTTTAGCACGAGCCTACTTGCTTCTTTAACAAAATATAGAAAATTAAGTTCTCCTCAAAATACTATCAGAAGAATTGCACCAGTACCATCGTTATAGGACTTCCTCCCACTAAAGCTATCACCAGCATCCAGACCAAGATCGATGCAGCTATTGCAGCCGTACTAGAAAAATTCCGGGAATTCCTCCTCATTATGAGCGAGGAAGCGGCAATACGAATGCCTAATCACCAACCTTGGGATTACAAGATTGACCTGAAGGAAGGGGAAATACCGCCTTATGGACCCCTCTTCGCGATGAGTGGCCGCGAATTCGATGCCCTCAAACCTTAGCTCGAGAAAATGCTGAATTCGGGACGAATCAGAAAATCCACCTCATCATGCAGCGCACTCCTCATGTTCGTCGATAAGAAAAATCCAGACGATCTCTTCTAACCAGTAGTCGATTACTGAATCTTCAATAGAATAACTATTCCTGTTAAACACCCTATCCCGCTCATTACGGAACTTTAACATGCCCTCAGAACGGCCAAGATCTTTTCGAAAATCCACTTCAAATTAGGCTTCTTCCTCGTTCGAATGGCCAAAGGCTACGAGTGGAAAACCGCCTTCCGATGCAAATACAGCCTTTTCGAGTACGTTGTTATGCTTATGAGCTTAATCAACGCTCCCTCCACGTTCTAGGCCATAATGAACCACTTGTTTATGGACCTTCTGGACGTAGGAGTATTTGTTTACCTAGATGATATCTTAATCTACGCCGACACTGAGCAAGAATACGATCGCCTAGTACTGGAAGTCTTGAAACGGCTTACTGACAATTATTTTGCCGTTGCCCCGCAGAAGTGCAAATAGAGTCACTAAAGTCGAATTTCTAGGTTATATCATCTCTCCCTAGGGCATTGGTATGGCTGAAGACAAAGTCAAGAGCATCTTGGAATGGAAATAGCTTACAACGTTTAAGGAGTTACAATCCTTTTTGGGTTTCGCCAATTTCTACCGAAGGTTTATTAAAGGATTCTCCACAATTGCTTAAGCCCTCTCTATAAGAAACTCGCTGGATAAGAAACTTTAGAAATGGATGGAACCTATGGTAAAAGCTTTCAAGAATTTAAAGGAAGCCTTTACAACAGCACCCGTTTTGGCTCACTTCGACCTAGCCGAACTCGCTATTATGGAAACCGACGCTTTAGATTCGGAATCGGCGCCATTCTTTCCCAAAGGAAGGCCGACGGCAAACTACACTCCGTCCCCTTTTATTCGAGGAAAATGACGCCTGCCGAGATAAACTATAAAATCTATGATAAGGAACTCTTGGCTATCGTCGATAGTTTCGATTGCTGGAGGATTTATCTCGAAACCGCTAAATATAGGATTGAAGTCTTTTCCGATTACCAAAACTTGGCCTATTTTACCCATGCGAAGGTCCTCAACCGATGGCAAGTACGCTAGGCCATTCAGCTAGCCAATTTCTGGTTTATTATTAACTACCGTCCGGGTCACCTCAATTCTAACGCCGATGCTCTTTCCCGTTAGGAAAGTTTCAAACTTGAGAAGGGGGGGTGTGAAGACCAGCCGATTACGTCGGTCTTGCAAGAAAAACACTTCTCACACTCTGAAGGAAGCAGTTTCCTCTTGTCTAAAGAAAGGCTTTATAGTATTTTAACCCTTCGATAGAATAATGAATTCATTCGCCAGCTTAAGGAAGCTAGAGAAACGGACTTAGCCTATATAGAACAGTTTAACAAAGACGAACCTGACAAAGACTACGAGAAATCCGATGATGTACTATACTAAAAAAACCGCCTCTGGGTTCCTACTAGCCTACAAGCTGAAGTTACTAATTTAGAACACAATACTAAGGTCGCGGGTCACATAGGAATAGACAAAACTAGAGAGCTCATTACGAAAAACTACTGGTGGCCAAAAATAGAGGAAATAATTAGGGAATACGTTCGCGGCTGTTATGAGTACTAATAGAACAAACCTCCCCGCCATTCTCCCTATAGTTTACTGCAACTCATAGAGCTTCATTACACCCCTTGGAAGACCATCGCGATAGATTTTATTATAGATCTACCTCTCTCCAACGGTTGCGATTCCATCTGGGTAATGGTCGATCCCTTTATGAAGATAGCCCATTTCATCCCTCTCAAAGTAGGAGAGAAGAAAACAGAAGACTTAATCAAGATTTTCGCCCGCTCCTACTGGCGGCTGTACGGAGTACTACTAGACATTATTTCGGACTGCGATTTACGGTTTATAGCCTACTTTTAAAAGGATTTCCTAAAACTCGTCAGTATTAAGAGTCGCATAAGCACAACATTCCACCCTTAAACTAATAGCTAAACCGAGCGCCTCAACTAAATCCTTAAAGTTTACCTTTAGGCCTTCGTCAACTACGAAATGAGCAACTAGGAAGACCTTCTAGCCACTACTGAGTTCGTATATAATAACTCTATCTCGTTATCTACTAGCCTTACTCCCTTCTATACTAACTACGGCTATTACCCAACGTTTTACAATCCCTTTAACAGCGCCCCTCGGAACCCTGGGAGTCGTCTGTATGCCTATTGGATGATTCAAGTGTATAACGACGCCCAGCGATATTTTAACCGTGCCCGTTAAAGGATAAAGGAATGGGCGGACAAGAAGCGTTTAGAGGCACCGGTCTACGAGGTGGGGCAACTTGTTATATTAAACGGTAAGTATTAAAACTAAGATACCCTCTAAAAAGCTTAATAAGAAGCTCTATAGCCCTTTTAAGATTTTATAGGTGATTTCCCCTACCGTTGTCCAATTAATTCTGCCTAAGATATAGCGAATCTACGACTCCTTCCACGTTTCGCTACTGGAACCATATCGCGCTGGTAATCGGGAGATCCTCGACCCTGACTAGGTCCTGCGAGAGGCAGCCCTAGTAGTATTAGAAGACTACAAGGTTGAGAAGATCGTAGATTCTATGAGAGCTGAAACCAAAGTGTTATATCGAGTTAAGTGAGAAGGATGAGACAAAGCTAGTGATCTCACGTGGGAACTATAGGAGCACTTCCACACTAACGGAGCTAAAGCCTAGGTCATTGCCTTCTACGCGCGGCATCTAGAGAAGCTTCGAGACTCCAACGTCCTAATAAACTAACTCCTCTACAAGATCTCACTACTGTCTGTCTTACTTTGCCTAAAACTTAGCGTATCTATGACTCCTTTCACGTCTCACTCCTAGAACCCTATCGCGCTGGCAATTAGGTAGCCCCTAACCCTAACCAAGTCCTACGAGAGGCAGCCCTAGTAGAGTCAAAAGACTATAAGGTTGAGAGAATATTAGACTCTATAATATTTAAAGGCAAGGTTAAGTATCAGGCTAAGTGGGAAAGGTTGGAAAGGAGCTAAGAATGTTCAGCTCAGGGCGAGCCTTGAAGAAGAAGGAGCTAATATTGTTAACGTGTGGCTAGTACTGTGCCTTGTAACTGCCCTGTACTACTCAGTAGTATAGTAGGCTGGTCACTGGGGAACTTAGTCTCCAC
>MU859432.1:0-17501 GCA_033297205.1 Pseudoneurospora amorphoporcata
AGCTGCCCAGAACGATAAGGGCCTACCAGCCAGTCAAAGGAGACACAGCCCAGATGCACCCCCTACACTTCGCACACTATCGGATGCCGTGGTTCTAATGTATTACCGATGGGTGCCACGAGCATTACGGGAAGAAACGGGACAACCGCTTCTGGCCTACTAGGAGACTGGACACGCATAGACAACCTAAACCAGTCACCCGCACTTACAGCCGAGGCAACCCCTAAGACACCATCATTATTGACGAATGGTTCGCGTTCAGCCTACGACTATTCGGAAAATAGGACGAGTGGCTATCCCCTAGGAGACTCGCGGCCCGACCACTCAACGTATATACCTGCGTGGGATAGGGAGATGCTAACTCTTGTTAAGGATAGTATTAAACGGCCGACTGTCCTATTCATATGAGATAGAAAGCTAAGGTTTACAAGACAGAAGTCGACTCGGATCGCAACACCGAAGAAGAAGCCGCATACGTGGCATGGTTACAGGAATACGATTCGCTGGACGAATCTGAGCCTGAAGAAGAGGACGCTCTTAATAACCATCGCCAAGAATTGGGAAACGGCTCAGGGCCTTCAGGGAGGCCCGACGAAAATTAAGTCCTTGGACGAAACGGATTATTCGACGATGTAGCCGTCGGAAGGATAGGATCTAAGACCCTACAGCACCTATGGAGGTCGCAGCGGCAGAAGAAGGGAAGGAGGACCAGCGATTCAAAGTCGTGGCCTACTGGAAGGATTACCAAGCCCTCGCGCTGGTAGATTCCGGAGCTTAGTTGAACCTCATTTTACCCAAGTTCGTCAACCAATTGAGAATCCCTTGGAAAAAGAAAAAGGCACCTTTTGTGGTAAAAGGACCTTTTGAGACCCAGATCGTGAAAAGGGAAACGTTACCACTTCCCATTACGGTAGAAGGAAAGACGGTCGAAATTAGCTTCGACGTCGTTGATATGGGGCTATTTAAGGATATGATCCTAGGGTACCCATGGTATATTGTATACGACCCAGACATTAGTTGGAAGGATGGTGGCCGCCTGCGTCTTAGGACGCACCCAACTACTAATGGGAAACCCGGAGTACGGAAGGAAGCGAGCCAGGACGGCGATGTTCCTACGGCCCCACCGCAAGTAGTACAGGAAGTTATGATCTGTACCATCGACAGAAGCGGCAAGGTTACGGAAGAAGGGTTAGTGACGTTGGTAGAGGTATCGGCAGTCAACGCTCAGCACAAGTTTGACTATTACTAGAACTAACAGACGGAAAAGCCGAAGATAACGATCCCTAAAGAGTACGAGGGACACCCGGCTTTCGTTAGCAAGCATCTTAAAGGGTTACCACCACGAGGACCGTGGGACTATGAGATTAAGTTTAAAGAAGGAGCGAAGCTTAAGTTTTTCAAGGTGTATTATACGAACGAGAAGTAGAACGCGGAGTTGAGGAAGTACTTGGACGAAAACTTGAAACGAAGACACATTCGGGAATCCACATCGCCAGCAGGGTACCCCATCCTCTTCGTGCCGAAGAAAGATGGAAAGCTGCGCCTTTGTATTGATTACAGGCAATTGAATTAAGAGACCGTAAGAAACAGTTATCCCCTACCCCTAATTTCGCGTATTCGAAGTTAATTAGGAGGAGCACGATACTTCACGCGCCTTGATCTACCCGTTGTCTACGCCTATATCCGAATTAAAGAAGGAGACGAATGGAAGACAGCATTTCGTATACCCTACGGATATTACGAGTACCTCGTTATACCCTTCGGGTTGACCAATGCACCTGCGACATTCCAATCTGTCATCGATCACGCGATTCGACCCTACCTCGATAAATTCGCCATTTGCTACCTAGATGATATCCTTATCTACTCCAAGACTCTTGCGGAGCACAAGGAACACGTAAAGAAAGTGCTGGACGCACTACACCAACAGAACCTTTCAGTCAACATGGAAAAGAGTGAATTCCATGTGAAGGAAACCGTGTTTCTCGGATACCTGATCTCAGAGAACGAGGTTAGGATGGAACCAAGCAAGGTGGAAGCCGTGCGAAACTGGCCAATCCCTAGGAATGCGACCGATGTTCGCGGGTTCTTAGGATTTACTAACTTCTATCGCATATTTATACGCGATTATAGGAAGCTTGCCAAGCTACTATACGAGCTCACTAAGAAGGAGGCTATTTTTACATAGGGAAAGGAAGAATAAGAAGCCTTCAAGGCTATCTGCGATATAGTCACCGCAGATCCGGTGCTGAAACTTCCTAACCCAAACAAACCCTTTGAAATTAAGACCAACGCGTCGGACTACGCCATCGGAGGACAACTGGGACAACGCGATGACCAAGGGAAACTACACCCTATAACTTTCTTCTCGAAGAAGCTAGAAGGACCCCGTCGCAACTATCCCATCCATAACAAGGAACTCCTAGCCATTATTGAAGCGTTTCAAGAATAGAGACTATACCTTAGTGGAACTACGCATGAAGTATAAGTCTACACTAACTACAATAATCTCCGGTACTTCACGACCACGAAAGTGCTCAACGGCCGCCAGATACGATGGGCCGAGTTCTTATTGGAATTCAACTTTAAGATCAATTATAAGAAGGGTTTAAAGAACGCCCGAGCCGATGCTTTGAGTCGTCGGCCGGACTATGTGAAAGATGTAGTAGAAGCCTCTATACCCTTATTCTAGGAATAACCAGACGGAACGCTCGTATACCCCCTACAAGAGTGGGTAGAGTGTTGTGCCGTCCACTGGGTCAAATTGTAGGACCCCGGTTATTAAGCTACTGTTGCTACTTAAGAAGAATGGTAAAGGTGGGAGGATAGCCCGGAAGAAGGAATCGTCCTCTAGAACGAAAAGCTATGGTACTATGATAAGGCCTACGTTTAGCTAGAGTAGCGCTAAGCTCTCATTATGGAGATATATGCGTCCAAAATAGGAGGATACATAGGTATTACGAAAACCATAGTACGGATACGGCAACACTACGACTTTCCCAAGATGAAAAATACGGTGGCTCGAACATTGCAGGCCTGCGAGTAATGTAGTAGAACTAGGGTTGCAAGATATAAGCTATACGGATTTCTAGAACCTTTGGAAGTCGTAGAAAGGCCGTGGAGTTCGGTAACTATGGACTTCATCACCAAGTTACCATTATCCACAGACACCGCGACAGGAGTCATTTACGATAGTATCCTGGTGGTAGTGGACAGGCTGACCAAATGGAGTTACTTCCTACCCTATAAGGAAACATAGTCAGCGGAGCAACTTGCAGATGTAATCTATCGGAACGTTACTTCGGTACACGGTTGGCCGAAGGAATGGATTACAAATAGGGATACTAAATTCGCATCCAAATTCTAGCAAGCGTTAATAACCAAGCTCGGTACTAAGAGCAAAATGTTAACGGCACATTACCCGCAGACCGACGGATAGATAGAAAGGATTAACCAAATTGTGGAGCAATACTTGAGGAACTATGTCAACTTCGAACAAAGCGATTGGGTAGAACTACTGCCCACGGCGCAATTGGCATACAATACCTCTCCCACGGAGACCACGAAAGTTTCACCTTTCTTCGCGAACTACGGGTATGAACCAGAACTCTTAGAAGGACCAGATACGAACGTTCCCAGGGCCTCAGTCAAGGCCGGAAAACTGCATATGTTGCATAAGAAACTCAAGGAAGAGCTGGAATTCGTACGACAAAAGATGAGCCGGTATTTCAACTTGAAAAGGCTCGAGGGACCTCGCTTTAAGGAGGGGGATAAAGTCCTTTTGTCGACCAGAAACCTCAGGACAAAGAGACCCAGCAAGAAACTTGACGACCGACGGGTGGGACCTTTCAAAATCAAAAAGAAAATCTCTAATGTGGTATACCAATTGGACATTCCTAACACTATAAAACTAAGATCACACTCATTCCACGTCGCACTACTAGAGCCAGCACCTAAGAACGCACGAATCAACACACGCACCAGTATTAAGGACGAGGAAGAAGAATAGGATATAGAGCAAATCTTAAATTCAAGAATGGAAAAGGGAGAATTGGAGTACCTCATCAAATGGGAAGGATTCGGTCCCGAAGACAACACATGGGAACCCGTCAAGAATTTAAATTGCCCTAAGAAGTTGGAGGAGTTCCACCGGCGGAACCCGGATCGGCCAAAGGCGGAGGACTACCCAGCCAGGAGGCAGGGTAGGCCGCGAAATCTAGGGACGCCCAATCCACAGGCACTAAGGGCGAGGAGGTAGCAGCCACGGTAGGCCGCTCTTCAGGTAAAGGCTCGGGCTCCCTCCCAGCCGCCCTATCCTCCTCCTCCCACGCTTCCAACTCGGCCATAGCAGCCCGAAATACGTCGTTAGCCTTCGCCGCCAACTCTTCTTATCGCCGCTTCACCTCAGATAAACAAAGAACACTATCATACATCGTTTTCAGGAGCGCCTCCTACTCCTATTTCAACTTCTCATTTTCCGCAACCATTTACGCCACTACACAGTCAGTAAGGCACTATCAAACGATACCGGGCGACTTACACTTTAAATTATAATCAACCTCTTTATAAGGACGAGCGCTACGGACGCACTCGCTGCACTTCGGATGCCCCGGGAGCTTCTTATAAGTAAGCTTACGATCGGAGCAACGTTGGTAAGGCATAATTATAGAACCAAAGGATTCAATGTAAGCTAGCAAGTTCTGCCGCCGACCGGACGACGTAGATGAGCGCTTGGAAATGCGGTTGGGCATGGTGGCAGATGTTTGGGGGAAGGAGACTTACTGTATCTAGAATAACGAAGGGAGTAGTGCCAAAGATAAGAATGGGGCGAGAACACTGGAGAACTAACAAAGCCGTCGAGGACGTCGGCTAAGGAAGGGAGGCATCGTGTTACGAACTTGAGCGACACAGGGGTCGCCCAAGCCTTTAGGACCTAGTAGCCCCGCTTAAAGGAACTAGTATAACCTTTAGAAACCAAGAAAGGCACCCAAGTATGCACGGGCTCACAGGATACACAGTGCTTACGGTGAGCCAATGCTCACTAGTAAGCCAGGGCTCACAGTAAGCAAGTGCTCACGGGTGAGCCAACACCACGAGTGAGCAGCATCACCATAGGCATAGAGATACAAGAAGCAGCTACAAGGCATGGAGTATAAAGGGACGACTGGAGAACTCAGATTGTCAGATAGTTCGACAGTAGTCAATTGATCTTTATCACCGAGACACGTATAACGCTACCATACTTGTTGTGAACCTTTTGGCTTCACCGAACAGCACTGATAGTCTTTACCTTCAGCTATCCCACTTAGGCAGATCAGACTGCCGTTCGTCACAACAGTCTGGATATAGGGTAGAGCTAAGCCATGCCCTAGATCCAGACTAAGGCCCACTAGTGCCTACATGCGTAGGATCCTATTGGCCAATAGCCAATAGAAACTCGATAGCTGTACCAATCGTACAGCGCATCACCAGTGCCATCATAGGTAATCCTATAATACTACCTCCCTGCAAAAGAAGCTCACAGAGCTTCAAACCCTCTATCTAATATATATACATAAAACAATAAATTATCCCTCAATCCCCGTCTTCCAACTCCTCGATCCGTGACTGGGCGCTCGTGATCCGCGATTAAACGGCCGCGCTATCGTCATCATCCTATTAGTAGGTCCCATCCTCCAGCTGTGCCTGCACATTCCTTGTCGGGGGCCGCATACCCTGCCAGACCTCCGCTAGCCTCCCAAATACTCTACTAAAGAACTAGTCCATCTTCCTTGAGTCCTCCTCGGTTAAGGGTTCGAGCTCCCGGCTTACGACCTCGATCGCGGACCCTCGTACTTCATAGTCAACCGCGATGTCCGCGACGGCGGCATTAATCTGCTCTTTCAAGTCGGTAATGCGTTTGGAGCGTTTCGGGGGCGGGGCTGGAGGCGTCGTATGGCGTATTTGGGGCGCCTGGGCCTTCCGCTTCGGGGCTAGGGCCCGTTCTTGAAGTATAGCCTTAATCTCTAGCCAGTTTCGAACCGCTGGCAGGATAGGCGCATCTAGGTAATCGCGATAGAAGGTGGTGACGGCTTCTCTTGCTCCCTTAACGTTGTCAAGGGGCTCGTCGGTAGGGTTGTAATGCTTCTACTTCACAGTGTAGAACCAGTAACGGTTACCTCCTCGTTGGAAGCAGTCCAACAGCCTATCGAGTTCCCACTCTACCACTTCTTTGTAATCATCAGTCCTAACCATTACCCTGCCTTCGTTAGCTCGCACGTCGCCCTACAAATCGGCTTGGCCAGGAAGGCCCGCGTGGTGAGGTTTGACTATAGAGATATAAAAAACTGGCGAGCACTTTATATTAGCAAATAAAATTAGTTTGACATTATAGGAACGTGCCTAATCTACTTTAAAAGGGCCCTCCCATCGGGGGCAAAACTTATTGTATAGCCTGCCGTCGTTGAAATTAGTCGTATTCAACATGACGAAATCACTAGAACGGTATTTTGGTACGTCCGACCGATTCTCGTTGGCGTTGGCCTCGTATCTATCTTATACCTTCTTTATAGAGGTACGTACATAATCCTAAATAGCCTCAAAACGAGCGAGCAGCTCGTTAGCCTTCAAGTATTCCTTCTATTATACCGGTAAGAAGCCCTCTAACGGTACAACCGCTGCGGGCTTAACGCCCATACGGGGGTGAAAGCCATAGTTAGCAAAGAAGGGAGTTACGCCCGTAGTCTCAAAAACCATATTATTACCTACGAACTCCGCTAGTAGGAGCCATCGTACCCAGTCTATCTATGCCCAATTAACGAAGATACACAAATATTGCTCTATCTCTACGTTAATACGTTCCGTCTAGGCATTAGTCTATAGGTGGAAAGCGGAGCTCAATAGCCTCTTAATGGCTAGGCGTCTGCAGATCGTAGACCAAAACAGAGAAACGAACTAGGAGCCGCGGTCGGAAACAACGGTATCTAGTAGGCCGTAAAGGGTATAGATGCGGTTAATAAAGTGGTCCGCTAGTTCTTCCGCTTCTATAGTAACAATAGGGATATAATAGCGCATCTTCGTTAAGCAGTCTACTACGACGACGATATACTTGAACTTCTAACCAAATATAAACTTTCTAGCAATGGAGAGACGTAATTAACTAAGATGTCCGTCCATAGCACGTAGGCCGCGGGCATAGGCTGAAGATAACCTGCCTTAGCGCGCCGCGATACCTTCGTTTTCGAGTACACTAGGCAACCTTTGCAATAAGCCCGAACGGCTTCTGCTATGCCTAGCCAGTACCAATATTCGTTCATTTATACCCATATTTTGTCTCTACCTAGGTGACCCGCCGTTGGTAATAAATAAGCGCGGTAGATAAGTAGTAGGTAAGTAGTAGTATTATCGGGATCGATAAACACCCTCCCTCTATAGTACGCCTTGCCTCCCGCCATAGAGCATTCAGCGAAAGCGACCTTTAACTTCTTTCTAATATAGGGGCGCTATTCAGTGCGGCCTAGATCTCTTAGGCAGCTAACGGCCTCCTACATCAGGGTTGACTAGTTGTAACTCTCGTTAATAATATCGTCGGTCGACTTATCCAACTCCTCCAAAGTATCCAAAGATAGTAGGAAGACCTCCTCGTCGAAGTCGAGGACGTTAGTAGCTATAGCCGACAGGGAGAAGCACCCATCCTCAAAGCGGGCTGGGTCAATCAGTTTGCAATTCCTAACCTTTAGACGGTAATCATTCATATCCAGCGGCACGTCCTCTAGTTTCCTACTCAGCGCGTCTGGACGAAGATTCCGTAATCCCGGTATATAGCGGATTAAGAAGTTGAAGCGTAATAAGAATTGTAACTACTATATATAGCGGAGTGTAAGCTACTTATTTATCGTAAAGGTCTTTAAATTCTTATAATCCGTGACGATATCGAAAGGTTGCTAGGCGCCCTCCAATTCTAGACGCCATTCTTCCAGAACTTTAACGATAGTAAGGAGCTCTTTATCATAAATATCGTAATTGCACTCCGCCGCTAAATATCGTACCGAAAAATAAGCGACTAGGTAAAGCACGCCGTCATCTCCGTACTAGGAGAGGATGCCGCCAGACGCCCAATTAGAAGCATCAATTTCGACGACTATCTTCTTAGACCAATCGTAGATACGCAAGGTCGGTCCGCTTGTGAACGCAATCTTCAAAGCTTTGAAAACGGACTGCTGTACTACGGTCCATACCCATTCCGCGTCCTTCTTCATAAGGTTATAAAGTAGTGCCGCCATTGTCAAGAAGCCTTTAATGAAACGACGATAAAAGTTAGCAAATCCTAGGAAACTTTGCAAAAACTTCTTAGACATTGGGGGCTTCCAGTCCGTAATAGCTTTGACCTTCTCTAGGTCCATCTCGATACCGCTAAGCGTGATAATCAGCCCGAGGTATTTAGTTTTCTTAGTATAAAACTCGCACTTGTCGATATCGACCTACAAGCCAGCCT
This sequence comes from Pseudoneurospora amorphoporcata, assembly GCA_033297205.1. Taxonomy (NCBI): domain Eukaryota; kingdom Fungi; phylum Ascomycota; class Sordariomycetes; order Sordariales; family Sordariaceae; genus Pseudoneurospora; species Pseudoneurospora amorphoporcata. The sequence goes on from MU859432.1 coordinate 8,474, forward strand.
TTTCCAAGCGGGCAAGAACATCGTCTACGTATTTCTAGTACTCTTCCTCGTTATCCGAAAAAATAAGGATATCATCTAGGTAGGCGGTCGCGTAAATATCCAAGATATCGTGCAAGATGTCGTTAACGTAGTTTTGAAATGCGCCTGGCGCTCCCTATAGGCCGAAAGGACACACGAGTAATTTAAAGAGACCAAAACGGATAACAAATACCATCAGCCATTCGTATCCCTCCGCGACGCAAATACAGTTAAAAGCGGCGATAATATCCAGTTTAGTAAAGATCTTTACCTTACAAATAGCGTCAAGGGTTTCTTTAATCAAAGGGAGCGGGTAGCGACTTTTGAAAGTAACGTTATTAATTCCTCTATAGTCTACGCAAAGTCTAACACCTCCGCCGGGTTTCTTTACTAGTAGAATCTAGGAAGCGGCCTCGGATTGTAAGGGACGGATGAACCTTGTACGAAGATTATCGTCAATCTATTTCTTAATCACGCTCAGCTCATCGGGATTGAATGCCCTAGATTTCGTGTAGGGTGCTTGCTCGCCCGGGCGGAGCTCAATCTTAAGGTCGTACGAGCGGTAAAGGGGTAAGACCGTAGCGTTACGAGGTCTAAAGACGTTAAGGTGGTTCCAGTGCTGTTTAGGGAGCTTCTCCTTAATTTGGGAATCAGTTTTAAGTAGCTTATCAACTTTCTCGTAGAATTTGGCTACATCTTCTTCCGTAATGCTAACTAGCCTAATAGCTTCGCAGCGCTCGTAATCCTCCTCTACGTTGCCGCTGAAGTATACGTACTTAGCGATCTTTACTGCTCGGATAACGACTTTAGAGCCCTTACCAGCGCAAGCATCAATCCACAAGTAGTAACGCTTACCTAGCAACTTCTTATACTTAGCACCATCGCCGTTCTAGATCTCCTGCTCCATTTCTAGGGTAAAGTTAGCCAAACCGCTTAGTATATTATAGTCGTGCTTAATTCCTATCCCTACCCCTCTATCAACGACGCCTTCATCGTCTCTATACTCCTTAGGCTCTAGGGCGCCCCCCTCTACCTCTTTAGCCCGGGCCTCCTCCTCCGCCCTAGCCTCCTCTATAATCTCGCAAATCTCTGCGTACAAAGTGCGGAACGCTCGTAGATCAAACTTCTCGCACAACCAGTTAAAACCGGCGGCCGTTATATTCCTAATATTTACTAGGTTGACGGGGTCGTTCGAGAAGTATAATCGGCGCACCACAACGCGGTAGTAGGGATCGGACCTCCGTTAGCCAGCCACGGTGCGGCAGACGGCGGGCTTAGTCCGCTTGGGGGCTGCGATTAAGGTATTAGAATCCTTAACCGGGGTATTGGGGGGTCCGTCTTCAACAACGTCGGGGACGAGGTCCGCGATTAAGGTACTAGGGCGGTCGGCCTTAACTATACCTCGCATAGTTTCGTAATAATGCGTGTAGGCGTACTTCCAAACCTTTGGAGCGTGCCGTAAAGAGGGCGAGAGGTCAGCGGGAAGGCAGCGGTCCGTACAGTAATTGTTGAAGGTAACGGCGCCGTTTAGCCATAATACTATAGGGTTATAAAGCTTAAACTATAGCATGCCTAGGATCACGGGGTAATCGGCCGCTAGATTATAGGCTAGCATAGCGATCGTTTCTATATAGTAGCCGATCCGCAGCTAAACCTCACAATAGTAAGTAATGAGATCCTTAGGCACGCCGTCAGCTAAATATAAGGCCTTTGGTTTAGGGAGTCTCAATAGCGGGATAGTATAACGGGCGGTAAAGTTGCGATCGATAAAGGCGAGAGCGGAGCATCCGCTATCGACTAGAGCGGCATATTTGCTACGTTGATTGCGCGGTCCATAAACGATTTAAGTAGAGAGAAGGATAGAATTATTATTATAGCTATTTAAATTTAAATTCTTAAATTAAACTACTTCTAGGTCTGCCAGATTATTCTCCCCCTCATCTATTATCGTTACGGACAATAGCCTCTCTAAGCGACTTAGTAGAGAGGCGGCGTATTTCCTGCGCTATATTCTGCAAGTTGGGTAAGAGCTAGAGTGGGCGCTGCAGCGGGCTCACCAGTAGCGACAGCGTTAACTCGAGCGCCGTCATTACCGTTATTGCCGTAACCAAACTATCTTATAGCCGGTCTGCCACGGTTGTTATTATTGTTATAGCCGCCTCTACCGCGACGGTTGCGGCGATCGCGCTCCCTCTGCTCCTTAGGAATGCTAGTATTAATACTATTACGGTATTTATAAGCGTAGTGACCTGGTCTAGCGCAGCGCTTGCAAAGACCATTCTACATACGGTAGTCAATAACCGCCTTATCGATTATACGAAACAATTGAACGTTGAAGGCATTTATAGCGTCGAGATCTATAGCGGTGCCGCCTTAGCTAACGGTACGCTTGGTGGAAGCGGAACCGCCGCTAGAGCTGGAATTGTTTTTATAGAACTGGACGGTAGTCTTATTACGCTAGTCGCGCTCCTCGAGGTTGGTAGCGAGCTTGCGGTGTAGGGCAAGCTACTTATCGTAATTATTAAGAGCGGGGAACTCCTGCTAATAAGCAATAACATTACGGATCTCATCAGTAACCTTCATTTTCAGGTAATAGGTCTTTATAGAGTCGTCGAGGTCGCAGCGGTCGACAAGGGTAGTAAATCTATCTTCAAAATCGAGCTACTTCTAACCCTTAGTCATCTTCAGGGTCTCGAGGTCACGACGGGACTCGAGGGTAAGATCTATACGGTCGTACTTAATATCGAGGTAAGCGAGCAAATCCTCGCCAATCTTCCACTTCCTCTTATCCTTATCAACTTCCTTTAGCAACGGCATAGCCTAGGCGGAGAGGGCGTAAAAGGCAGCGCCACTAAGGCACTACATGATCTGGGCGAACTTATAACGCTCATCTTAATCGAAGTACCAAACATCCTAAAACTAATAGAACTCGATTTTAGCACGCTAAGCGCAGTAAGACTCAGCGCGTTTGACAGCGGTGCTGCCCTCGCCGGTGAAGACTTTAGGGTCCTTACTAATCCTAAACTTAGGGGTAGATATATCGTCGTCTATAGGAACAGCTTCAAGAGGGATAACTCCTAAGCGTATAGTCTTTTTAAAATCTTTGATAGTATTATTCTTCTCCTTGAGTTTAGCGGTAACGTCCTTCTTGAGTTTACTGTAGGCGTCGGTGGCAGCATCAAACGCGGTGTTAGTATCGGCAAGCTTACTCTGGGTAATAGTGAGCTGCTTTTCGAGATAGGTGATTTTATCGTTGAGCTCAGCAATAGTCACGTCCTAGTTTGCCAATTGCTCCGCGTTATCGGCGAGCGCATCGTTAACGACTACGACGAAGGAGTTTGCCTTAATTACGTCCTAATCGATAAATCGGGCGAGCGCGATAATAGTATAGCCGAAAGCGGGGTGGTTAGTAAGCTCAAAGGCGGTGTCAAGGTCGCTCTGCTCAGCTGGGGCACCAGGGTCAGGACTGCCGTTGAGAGCCTCTATAATATTCTCGAAGAGTTACTCGTGAGCAGGGTCGACGATAGAGCCGATGGCGGAGATGGCAACGTCAACGTCGGTAACGGACGACATTCATTAGCTCGATTAATGAAGGGGATAAGTGCTACCTTATAGGTGGGAAGCCCTACCTTATAGGCGCTAGGGAGAATCGCGGTACGATTTATAGTATTGCTAGTCGGACTCGAGGTCGAACCTGCTAGCGGCGTAGTGCGACCGAAACTATCGCAGTGCGATAAGAAGGTCGCGGGCACGTCGGAGATTCTCACGACGGCGGCGATTGATTGAGATGGAGTTGTACGCTCGCAGCGTAATAGTAGGTACAACTAACTATCACGGTGCAGGGCGAGGTAAGGGGTAGATGTAACATACGTAGTTGTACGAGGAGAGAGGAAGGGAAGAGAGGGAGGTGTACGGTCTGGATATAGGGTAGGGCTGAGCCATGCCCTGGATCTAGACTGAGGCCCACTGGTGCCTGCATACGTGGGATCCTATTGGCCAATGGCCAATAGAGACTCGATGGCTGTGCCAATCGTGCAGCGCATCACTAGTGCCATCACAGGTAATCCTGTGATATTAGGCTTCGCAAACTTCTATCGCCGCTTTATTAAAAACTTCTCGATAATAGCGAGCCTACTATACGAGTTTATGAAGAAGGATGCGGTATAGACGTGGTCCGCTACGTATAACTCCGTTTTTGAGATTTTGAAGCGGGCTTTTACTAGCGGACTTTTACTAGCGGACTTATGTTAAAGATTTATAATTAGTCTAAGAAAACAATAGTCGAAACCGACGCTTCCAACTAAGCTACTAGCGGTACCTTATTTTAATACGGGGATAATAGCATCTTCTACCCAGTCGCCTATTTCTCGTCCAAATATACGACCTAAGAAAATAACTACAACGTATATAATAAAGAACTCCTCGCTATTATCAAAGTATTAGAAGAACGGAAACCGGAGTTCGAAGGAGCTTAATAACCCTTCGATATTCTAATAAATTATAAAAATTTCCAAACTTTTATAACTAATAAGTAACTTACTTAGCGCTATATAAGGTAGTCTTAGTTCCTATTATAATTTAACTTCTTAATTAAATATACCTCTAGATTGTAGAACCTTCGTCCTAATGCCTTAAGCTACAAGCCTAACGATTGCCCTACCGATACTAATAACAATAGTTTGGTCGCCCGCTAGCGAGCTCTATTGGACCCTACGTGGTTCGAAGATAGTTGTTTAAAAGACTTTTCAAATTTCTTTCTTCGTTTAATAAGCGATTACGACGATAAGTCCGTTGATAATATTATCCTAAATAGCTATACAACCTTTATCTTCCTACAAGAGGTCGTTTCCTACCTTACGGACCCAGCTTGCAAATAATAAACTCCTAATATTAAAAAGGTATTCTATAAAGTATTCGCAGAATATTAGGTAGCCAGTAATAGAATCACTAGATGGCACAATAGGTTTATTATTGATCTGTACGATAAAGAGCTCCAATTCGTCTTAATTAGCCATTAATACAATTCCCCTAACGCGAGGCACCCTGGCCGCGATGCGATTTACGATTTTTTTTAATACGATTTCTATATCACGAGGCAAGGGCACCGTTAGGTATAGGGTATGACATATGTTGTTGTACGGGGGAGGAAATGTCACACGGACATTTGACCTCAACCCTGACCCTACAACGAGAGGCTCGCGGAGCCGCACATCTCTCAGCCTCGCGCAAATGCTTCAAGTATCTACGCCAGCTCAGACAGAGAGTCTGTTCAGCCGACAGCACGGCTTAGACCCAAGCCTTGCTATACGGCTGAATGCCTCAGGCAACTAGGCCATACTCACCCTCGACGCTTGGCATCAGCCTCGAGATAGCCGGAGGCCTCCTCAGAAGTGTCCGGAGGCCTCCGGCCGCAACACCCACCTCGGCCGGACTTTTGGCCACCGGTACTGCTTACCCGAACTTCCCTCGATGCCACTGGGCTAGAGAGCTAACTACGGAAGTGCCGAAGACACTGAAAGATCACCACAAGACAATCCTAGTCATTCTAAGAACAACTATAGCCAACTAAGTAAGGAGTAGGGTGCCCGGGTGAAGGACGGCGCTAGATGGAAGATAGGGAATGGATAAAGGCATTCCGAAAGATCCACATGTACACAGACTACTAGACAAATGCCTTGAAGCCTCAGGTGATAAGGCTCGATACGTACCTCAAGTACGTACCGATTCCTTTTGGCATAAGAAGGCCTTGAAGCCCAGCCTTCTTATGGAGGTCGAGAGGGATCAACAAGGCCTTCGAGACTAAAGTAGTTTATTAGCTGAATTTGAACTATTGTTCCAAGCCCTGATCACAGCCCTTGTCACAGATAAACTACTTCCCTCTCGAACCACCCTTTCTCGTAAACTCTTTACTAACTCACCACTATTATAGCTTCTTAAGACCAACCTATACCCTCGGTTGAGGAGCTCTCCCTCGTTCTCTATAACCCGAAGGCTTCGACGCTGTTATAACTGGTACCGATGATGTTATTCCTAGAAGTACAGTCCAAGTTACTAACCCTCCTCCCTAGCTCGTTACGCTTTATAATTAGCTCGCCACAGCCCACAACCAAGTCCGCGAGATCGCCCTCTCTGTGTGATATGAGTACGCTAGGGACTTTACTGCCCCCAAGGAATAATACGAAGTCTTGAGGAAGAACTATACTACTGTCACCCATCTCTTCGACTCTAGATTGGAAGCTACTCTAACCCAAGTCGCCCGCCTAGAGTAGTAAGTCCAGTAGGCTAGCTCCTGTTTCGCTTCTAAAGTTTGGATTGCTATTGTTTAATACGGTAAGAAAGACGAAGAACGTTAGAAGGCTATTTATTAGCTCCGCGACGCGCTCACTCAATAATAATAAGCGATCGAGATACTCTACGAGAAATCTACCCGCTAGCAGTCCATCCTGGGTCGCGTTAAGACTTGGGCTAATACTAAGGATTCCTAAATTAATAATATCCTCGAAAAGCTCGTCGATCCCCAGTAGTTGAAGGACTTTGAGGAATAATTTGCGGCAGTCCAGTAGAATACGTAGAAAGCTATTTAAGAGGCTTTTGAGAGCTCTGGCTAGAAAGCCCCTAACGCCGCTTCTATCCTTAGAGTTCTAGAGCAACGCGCCGCAACACGTCCCCTATTAAGCCCGAGCACGGTATTCCGCTCTGTTAATCTTACATTTAACTCCTTAGGTAATAAAACAATTCAATGCGCCCAAGCCCAATGGTAGGCTAAGTAAGCTAATGCTTAATACGAAGTAACCCAAGCCGGCGCCTTCGGAGCCAACGTAGCGTCCCAAGTATATCAGCCCCCCTTTGGGAACTAAGGACCCCCGGGACCGCCGCGGCCTCCCCGTTACGCTACCTTCGGAGACTTCCCTGATGACTTAGGACAGGAGGAAGCTAATAGATTTCTTTAGAATTTAACTATCTAGGTACCTCCGGTCTACCTTAGCAAGCCGCCCTTATACGACGGTAAGGACCTTTCTAAGTTCCGGCCTTGGTGGTACAAGGTCGAAGCTTACTTCGATACCTATACTTCTGGTTTCGTTACCGATAATTATAAGATTAACTGGATTGGTTCCCTCCTAACCGACAAAGCTCAAACCTGGCACAACCAAAGAGTGAAGTAGGCCCGACGTATAAATTTCGCGAACACTTAGTTAGGCTATTCAACCGCCCTCCAAGATCGGTTTAAGGACCCCTCGGAATAGTACCGCAACGTGAAGAAGATGATGGACCTGAGGTATGAAGGAGATATAGTCTAATATATTACTACGCTCCTCGACTTCAACGACGTTGTCTAATGGTTAGGAACTACCTTCTGCAACCACATTTCTAAAACCCTGCCCTCCGAAATTATTAAAATGGTCTACTAAATACGAGGCGGAATCTCCCCATCGGACGACGAGTTCCTCAATGCTGTTTAGGAAGCCGGTTAGGTTTACGAAAACATGCTATAGGACCTAGGCCTCTTGGGAAAAGGCGCGCTATCACGGTGCAGAGCGAGGTAGGGGGTAGATGTGACATACGTAGTTGTACGAGGAGAGAGGAAGGGAAGAGAGGGAGGTGTACGGTCTGGATATAGGGTAGGGCTGAGCCATGCCCTGTATCCAGACTGAGGCTCACTGGTGCCTGCATGCGTGCGATCCTATTGGCCAATGGCCAATAGAGACTCGATGGCTGTGCCAATCGTGCAGCGCATCACCAGTGCTATCACAGGTAATCCTGTGATACGCGCCTACTTTAAGGACGGAGTATTTGAAGTCGGGCTAACAATTTCGTAAGGATACACGCTCCCCTTCCGACTAAAACTAATCCTTAAAACGACCCGACCGCTCAGTTAAGGATAAGAAATGGGCTTCTAATTGTGACGTTTTGAGAGAAATTAATTAAGCGGATATCGATTAGCGTAAGAAGGACTAAGTTTCTTGCTGGCGATGTGGGCGTGACAACCACTATATTATAGAATGTTTTGCGAAGAAGGATAACAACGGCAAAGACCTGCCCCAACCTAAAGAATAACTAAGAACGGCCGCTATTTCAATTAAGAAACGTAAGAGTGACGACTTCGAAGAAGAGGGAGTTGAGAACCTCGAAGACAACAAGGCCCAGTTCAAGAAAGCTAAAATAAACGCAATTACTAGAGCTATGCAAACTATAGATATAAATAGCGACTCTGATTCGGATTTTTGAGTGGCCGCTATGAAGTACTATATAGATCATTACGGCCTCACTTTGGTGCTAGCCCAGTCAACCCCGTTATTTGCTCCCTAAAAAGGTTGAACCTTAACGAATTAGAACGACCAAGAAAGAAGCCCTGCCCGAAGCCGCACTTAGGACCGCGGCCAATCGTACGTATGACCCTGCTCTATAATAATAAAGAATATTCTGTTCGAGTCCTCTTGGACCTAGGAAGCTCGATCCTAGTTATGTTATTTTACTAGGCTCGCGTATAGAAACTCTTGTTGATTAAACGACTTCACATCCGTACTATTATAGGGTTTAACGCTGCGGTCGATACTATAGGTGGGCGATATTATATTGAGGTAGTCGTATTGCGATACTAGGAGGACTACTATACCTGTCTGAACTTCGAGCTCTCTACGATGGATGACGAATGCGATATTATCTTACTCCATTGGTGGTTGCTCCAGCACGAACCCGCCTGCTTCTTTGACAAAACTAAGGAAATTAAGTTCTCCTCGGAATATTGCTAGAAGAATTGCACTAGCTCCATCGTCTTAGGGCTTCCCCCCACCGAAGTAATCGCTAGTATTTAGACTAAGATCGATGTAGTTATTGCAGCCGTACTAGAAAAATTCCGGGAATTCCTCCCCATCATGAGCGAGGAAGCGGCAATACGAATGCCTGATCACCAACCTTGGGATCACAAGATTGACCTGAAGGAAGGGGAAACACCGCCTCATGGGCCCCTCTTCGCGATGAGTGGCCGCGAACTCGATGCCCTCAAACCTTG
>MU859433.1:0-17433 GCA_033297205.1 Pseudoneurospora amorphoporcata
ACGCTGCTTCCTTCAGCACTGCTGTCGTACCACCGCTTCCGCTCCGCTCTGCTACAAGTGCATAGTTCACTGTAGCATCCCTATACTAGTACTATTATCATAGGCTAGTTAGGGCATTGTAGCAAACAGTTATTAACCAACTCAAAACCGCAGCTAAAAGTATAGCTGACACTAATTATACTAATAATTTAGAAGAAGGCTAAGCTTTTATTATTAGTTTTATACGTATTATTATATAGTTAAACCTAAGGATTTTCCTTTTATATATACTCTCTTTATAAATTACTTTAGAAGAGGGTAGTTAGCTTAGTCTTGTTAGTATCTTACTAGTTAATTACAAAGTGGACCCTCCTTTTTATAAATAGTTTTATAGTAAGTTAGAAGGGGTTATACTTAACTTATACTTCTTTTTTAAGCTTGTAACGAAGGTTAATAAGCTACCGCGCTATAAACTACCCTTTAAGCTCTAGAAACCTCTTTTCTAACTCGATAGTAATCTCGCGGTTGGGTATACTGGGTCAGTTAATGTAGGTAGCGACAAATGCCTTATATTAAGGTTTAAATACCGAATGGATTAATAGCTTCTTATTTAGTAAATAGTTATAAAATTTATAGCCTTTTCGAAGTTCGAAAGTCTACCGTCTATTATTATACTTTAATATCTTAGTATACCTATACTAAGTACATTCCTATTTAGTAATTAAAGTTAACTAACTATAACTCTCTACCTTATAGTAAAGAGGACTAATAGCACAAAGTAGCTCGAGTTTTGTATAGATACCCTATTGGCTATTATGGGGCAACACGAACGTAGGAGGTAGATATAACAAACGTAGTTGTACGAAGGAGGAAAGGGAGATAGGAGAGGTATATAGTTTAGAAGTTTAAATATAAGACATAGGGTTGTGCTATACTAAGACCTTAAACTAGGACCGAGTCCTACTAGTACGTACGTGCAACACTATTAGCTAATAGTTATAGGTGCGCACTACTAGTGCACATTACAGGCTAATCTTTTAATACTAGCGGTTATAAGTACGACCTTTTACGATACTATAACTAAGCTCTTATACTTATCATTTAACAGCTATTATAAAATTATCAAAAGTATCGTACTAAGTATGAAAGATAGGGTAGTCGCTATACTCGTAGTATTAAAAGATAGAAGTTTCCTTATCGTCGTTATTATCGTTATCGATTTTTATAGGTTGCGCTAAGGTAGGGTTAGTAAAATTAATTGTTTAATTAAGGTATACGCTACTATAGTCGCGTACGCTCGTTAGATAAGTCGCTACATCGGCTATCTACGTTACAATTAGTTAAGGAAACGTACAAAAAAGATAACGGATCATTTCTTACTATTAATAAAGAGAAGCGCTACTCGCACGTTGGCAAAACTCTACTCGCACGTGGATCCACATTTTTTTCCTATACATAACCCGAACCCTAGCGACCTGCTATGGTCCCACACCCATCTAGGTTGTACCGTGCCCGCCAAGCTCCCAGATTTCAGCTCAGTACACGTTCAGACCCCTGCAGTCGTACTGCACTGGCTACCTTGGTCTGGGCGCCCAGACCAGCCCAGACTAGGCAGTCTAACTCGTGATTTTCTGGCACCAGCACTAGTGCCTTGTCGCACTACTTCCTTTACCAAACCACCATCGCATACATCACCACATTGTAATCCTTCAATCCACTACGTCGCGCATTATTAGATATTATTAAGTAAACAAAGCGCTAGCATCTGTCGATGGTACGGAATGATCCATCATTTTTCTGTGCGTTTCCCTAGCTAATTGCGATGTAGATGACCGATGTAGTGACCCAGCCGACGGGCGCATGCGACCGTGCCGCTAAGTGCCCTGTAAGACCGCTATATAAATGCCCTGTAAGAACTGGGTCTGGGTACAAATCTAGGGGTGCGTACGCTGCAGTCTAGAATCTGGGCTTGGCATGGTATGGCAACCTTGAAAGATTGAAATGCCCAGATGTGCTTGGCGAAATTTATAAAAGAATACATCTACTATGGCAGACTTTGAGCGGGTTCGGGTTATGTATAGGAAAAAAATGTGGATCCACGTGCGAGTAGAGTTTTGCCAACGTGCGAGTAGCGCTTCTCTTTTTTATTTGTAAGGTATAGGCTTTTCAATAAGGATTGTTGAACTGAGGGAAGCTTTTGATTGGTTAGATTTTAGTGCAAAATAATAAAAATTAAATACTATTATAAGGGCCTTCTGTAAGCTACTATAGAAGTCTTTAATTAATAGTCATTATAGTAGTCTATAGGACTTTAACTTCAAAATCTGAATAAAAGCATTTATACTTCCGTGCGCGAAACTTTTCACGCAATAGAAAAAAAGCTACCACCAATTGGAATCGAATAGGCGATTATAAGAAAGAAAGCAACGATAAGAACTATTGAGCTACTAGCTTAATTAATTGAAAGTGAGTTTCATTCCTTCTTTTAATATAGGGCGATATCTTTTAGGGTATCATAAAGCTACCGCCTAGAGGTTCCAATCTAGAAGCCTTCCAGATATGTACCCTATTTCTTAATACAGACCCCTCAGGTATAAGAGCGCTGCCCACCGCTCTCTCTATATATCTAGATTCTTCTTCTCCTTATCGAATCTTTTTAATATATATTTTACTTTACACCTATACTAACCGCACAAAAACTATAATATTAAATTCAACTTCATACATCGACCTTTTGTACGTACGTGGTCCTTACTCTAATAAATAAAAACTACTAATAAATAGATCTTAACGATCCTAACCACTAGAACTAATAGAACTAATTAAACTAATAAATCCCTTAGCAAAACTAATAAAACTAGCAAAACTAATAGAACTAACATGTTATGGACTTAAGCGAGTTCACGGGCCAACCAGGCCCTTAGGAACACAAGCTGCTAAAAAGAGGTTAGACTGTACGACCATAGGCCTGGGGCAGGCTCACGATTAACAAAATGAGCTGAGCTCACGAAGGTGAGCCAGGCTCATGACGATAAAAGTGAGCTACGACTATGGTGGTGAGCTGAGCTCACCACACTACGGGAGGAGCATCTGGAGCATGCAGTATAAAGGGACGACTAGAGAATTTAGATTGTTAGGTAGTTCGACAGTAGTCAATTGATCATTATCACTGAGACCAGTATCACGATCATACTTGTTGTAAACCCTTTGGCTTCACCGAACAGCACTGATAGTTATTATCTTCAGCTATCCCACTTAGGCAGATTAGACTGCCGTTCGTCATACGTTGACTACTCCCTTTGGCCTATCTCGGATAGTGTACTGAAGGTATCTTCGCTTCACTATGTCTTCCTCCGCCGGAATCACTACTCAGAGCGAACCCCTAAACGTCACCGCTCTGCATCAGCAGCTCAAAGCTATGCAGGACCGCATCAACCAGCTGGAGTCGCAGCTCTAGGTCGGATCCGGCGCCTTCGAGGCGAAGGTAGGAGAAGGAACCCTTAAGGAACGTAAGAGAGTTAAGTTGTCCGTACCTAGAGAGTTCGATGGCTAGTAGGCCGCCCTCGCAGGATTCTTGATCCAGATGTAGACCTATCTTCACTTCTACGAGGACTAGTTTGCTTCTGAGTTTGAGAAGGTAACCTATGCAGGAACTCAACTTATGGACAAAGCTCTCACTTGGTTCGAGCTCATCCTTAAAGACTACTACGAAAATGGAGATCAAGCTACAGACTTTACCAAGAAGGTCTTGAACTCCTACGCCGACTTCACTGCAGCACTCTTTAGAGTCTTTGAAGAAAAGAATAAGACTCGACGCGTACAGGAACGCCTGACCCATCTCCGCCAGACTAAGTCTGCCTCAGCCTATGCTGCATTCTTCAACTAGGATGCGCTTCGTAGTAATATCAACGACGACGGACTGATGCAGTTGTTCTACAACGGTCTTAAGAAAAGAGTCAAGGACGAACTTTATAAGGAGAATAGGCCTGAGTCCATTAATACTTACATAAATAAGGCCATCCGTATCGATGACCGCCAGTTCCAGCGCGAGCAAGAGAAGAAAGGCAGGACGTCTACCTTTGTTCCTCTTAGGTCCAGCGGTAATAGTAACAATACTAAGAAGAAGCGGACCTGGGGCACGCACATTTCTAGAACTACCCACTCTAGACCTATGGAAATCGACGCTGCACAAGCCAACCAAGGCAAATAGGACCTCTCTCAAGTCATATATTTCAACTGCGGGAAAAAGGGACATATGAAGAGAGATTACCGTACTCCTAAGCAATTGAAATGGAAGAAAGCTGAAGCTGCGGCAGTGGAAGGAGCAAGAGTTATTGAAATCACGAGCGCTGAATATAGACAAGACGATCTTAAGGATGCAATAGATCGAGCCATGGATGTAGACCCTGACAACCAGTGGCAGCCACCCCAGGGACGGACTAGCACTCGGGACTATAGACCCCCGATGTGGAAAGAAGTTAATAGCATTACGAACATCGATTGCAGGCTCCTTACGCTCGTACATTTAGTTAGCACGCTCCTGACGCCACCTATAGGAGAGGACACTAGTAACTACATCTAGCTGTATTAGTTCGTATACCCTAACGACTCTGCTATGGGACGATAGACAATCCCGCTAGATGACTTTTACCAGAAAAGCTAATTAGGAGAAATATAGGATAACTTCTAGAGGAAGCGTAAGATCACTATCGAAGGAAAATTAATAGCCACTTAGGACCAACTCCTTAATTCGATGGAAGCTCACATGCCAGTAGTAGGGGATACCGCCCAGCTCCATCCCTTATACTTCGCACACCACCGCGTCCTATAGTTTCAGTGCATCACCTACGGGTGCCACGAGCATTACGAGAAAAAGAGAGACAACCGCTTCTAGCCTACTAGAAGGACGGATGCTTAAGAACGCCTCAAGCTAGTCACCCGTACCTATAGCCGAGCCAGGCCTAAGGAAGCTCTCATTATCAACGAGTGGTTCGTATTTGGACTCAGGCTATTTAGACTACAAAGAAATTCACTATTCCCACGAAGGCTCATAGCCTGACCTTTCAACGTATATACGTGCACCACATAGGGAAATAACGACCTTCATTAGGGATAGTACCTAACAGCCGACTGTCTAATACATATAAAATAGAAAGTTAAGTACTACGAATCACAACTCACGTACCACTTAAGGCAAGTCGATTCGGATAGTAATACTAAGGAAGAGAAAGCTATCTATTTGGCTTAATTACAAGAACGTAGTCTGCTGGACAACTACGAAACTGAGGTAGAGGACGCTCTTCACGACTATAGCCAGGAATTGAGAAATAGCTTAGGGCCTTTAAGGAGGCCTGACGAAAATTAAGTCCCTAGATAAAACGGATCATCCGACGAAGCAGCCGACGGAAAGACAAGATCCAAGACCCCATAGCATTTACGGAGGTCGCAGCTGTAGAAGAAGGGAAAGATAATCAACGACTTAAAGTCGTAGCTCATTGGAAAAACTATCAAGCACTCGTATTAGTAGATTTCGGAGCTTAGTTGAACCTCATTTCACCCAAGTTCGTTAGCTAACTAAAGATCCTTTGGAAACAGAAGAAGGCACCTTTTGTAGTAAAAGGACCTTTCGAGACCCAGATCGTGAAGAGGGAAACGATACTACTCCCTATTATGGTAGAAGGTAAAATATTCGAAATTAGCTTCGACGTTATTGATATAGGGCTAATTAAGGATATAATTCTAGGGCACCCATGGTATGTTGCATACAACCTAGACATCAGTTGGAAGGATAGTGGCCGCCTGCGTCCTCGGACGCACCCAACTACTAATGGGAAACCCGGAGCATAGAAGGAAGCAAGCTCCGACGGCGATATTTCTACGGCCCTACTGTAAGCAATACAAGAAGTTATGATTTATACTATCGATAGGAGCGGCAAAGTTATAGAGGAAGGGTTAGTGACGTTGGTAGAGGTATCGGCAATCAACGCTCAGTATAATTTTAACTATTACTAAAACTAACAAGCAGAAAAGCTGAAGGCGATAATTCCTAAAGAATATCGCGGACATCCGGCCTTTATTCGCAAGTACCTTAAAGGACTACTACTACGAGGACCGTGAGACTATGAGATCAAGCTTAAATAAGGAGCCAAGCTCAAGTTCTTCAAAGTGTATTATACTAATGAGAAATAGAACGAGGAGTTAAGGAAGTATTTGGATGAGAACTTGAAGAGAGGGCACATTCGAGAATCTACATCGTTAGTAGGGTACCTCATCCTCTTCGTGCTGAAGAAAGATGGAAGGCTAAGACTTTGTATCGATTATAGGCAATTGAATTAAGAGACTATGAGAAATAGTTATTCCTTACCCCTAATTTCGCATATCCGAAACTAGTTAGGAGGAGCACAATACTTTACGCGCCTTAACTTGCCCGTTGCCTATGCCCACATCCGGATTAAAGAAGGAGACGAATGGAAGACAGCATTTCGTACGCCCTACGGACACTACGAGTACCTCGTTATACCCTTCGGGTTGACTAATACGCTTACGACATTCTAATCCGTCATCGACTATACGATCCGACCCTATCTCGATAAATTTGCCATTTATTACTTGGATAACATTCTCATCTATTCCAAGACCCTCGAAGAGCATAAGGAACACGTAAAGAAGGTACTGAATGCACTATACCAACACAACCTCTCGGTCAATATAGAAAAGAGTGAATTTCATATGAAGGAAACTGTATTTCTCGGATACCTAATCTTAGAGAACGAGGTCAGGATGGAACTAAGCAAGGTGGAAGCTATGTGAAGCTAGCCTACTTCTAAGAACGCGACTGATGTACGCGGATTCCTAGGGTTCACCAACTTCTATCGTATGTTTATACGCGACTATAAGAAGATTGCCAGGCTACTGTACGAACTTACTAAGAAAGAAGCTATTTTCACATAGAAGAGGGAGGAATAGGAAGCTTTCCAAGCCATTTGCGATACAATCACCGCAAACCCTATATTGAAACTTCCTAATCCAAATAAACAATTTGAAATTGAGACTGATACGTCAGATTACGCTATCAGGAGACAATTAGGACAACGCGACGACTAAGGAAGACTACATCCGCTGGCATTCTTTTCGAAGAAACTAGAGAAACCTCGTCGTAACTACTCAATTCACAACAAGGAACTCTTAGCTATCATCGAGGCTTTCTAGGAGTGGAGACCATACCTCAGCGGTACCACTAAGGAAGTGCTAGTCTATACCGATCACAAGAACCTTAAGTACTTCACAACTACGAAAGTACTTAATGGACGGCAGACACAATATGCAGAGTTCTTATCAGAATTCAACTTCCAGATTAACTACAAAAAGGGATCAGAAAACGCTTAGGCTGACGCGCTTAGTCAACGAGCGGACTATGTAAAAGATGCAGCCGAAACTTCTGCACCTCTATTCCAGAAACAACTGGACGGATTACTCGTACACCCACTACAAGAATGGGTAGAGTGTTGCGTCGTCTATCGGGCTGAACTATAAGGCCCTAGCTATTAAGCTACCACCGCCACTTTCGAGGAGCGACGGAGGTGGGAGGACTATCTGGAGGAAGGCGTCGTCCTCCAAAACAACAAGCTATGGTACCACGGCAAGGCCTATATATGGCCGGAGCAGCAAGAAGCTCTCATCCAAGATATTCACGCATCCAAGATTAGAGGGCATATGGGTATCACGAAAATCATAGCACGGATATGGCAATACTACGACTTTCCCAAGATAAAAAACATGGTGGTTCGGACATTGCAGGCCTGCGAGCAATGTAGCAGAACCAGAGTTGTAAGATATAAGCTATACAGATTTCTGGAACCTTTGAAAGTCGCGGAACGACCGTAGAGTTCGGTAACTATAGACTTTATTACTAAGTTACCTCCGTCCACTGACACCGCTATAGGAGTTACGTACGACAGTATCCTAGTGATAGTGGATAGATGTGACGAACGGCAGTCTGATCTGCCTAAGTGGGATAGCTGAAGGTAAAGACTATTAGTGCTGTTCAGTGAAGCTAAAAGGTTCACAACAAGTATGGTAGCGTTATACGTGTCTTGGTGATAAAGATCAATTGACTACTGTCGAACTATCTTGCTAGCTGGTTCTCTAGGTACCTTCTTATATCTCTGCCATTGACTGGGACTCGAGTGTCTTTAGACTCTTGATATTGTCCTGGCTCACGACGTGAGCCCTCTTAGCTTGTGAGCCCTCTTAGCTTGTGAGCTCTCTTAGCTTGTGAGCCTTCTTAGCTTGTGAGTCTTCTTAGCTTGTGAGCCTTCTAGTCTTCTATCTTACTAGCCTCTATAGTTACATAGCCCCGCCTCTGCGTGTCCTAGTAACTTGGTTAGCCCGTGCCATTCGCTTTAGTTCGTAACAATAGACTAACCAAGTGGAGCTATTTCCTACTATATAAGGAAACGTGGTCAGCAGAACGACTTGCGGATATGATCTATCGGAACGTCACTTCAGTATACGGATAGCTGAAGGAATGGATTATAGACAGAGACACTAGGTTTGCATCTAAATTCTGGCAGGCATTGATGGCCAAGTTCGGTACTAAGAGTAAATTGTTAATGTTATAGGTTGATATTGGTTATATAGTGTGCACTACGAGTTTTGCTTTGCAAGTAGAATATCGTCTACCTTTTGGTAGTTTGGCGTTGTTGGGACATGTGCACTCCTGCCCTGTCATAGTATGTTCTGCTTAACAATGGGACGTCGTGGGTTCAATTCTCCGATGTGGCATGTCGTAGAGCGGTTTTTGGCATGCGACTCTAAGGATAGGAGGCATAGGAAAACATTGCTAACGTTGAGACCGGCATGTCAACGGCTACTCCCATTGCAAACCTCGAGTTTGGGTAGTGCTATATAGTCATCGCACGGCGATAAATCCTTCGCGACATTGTCGCCTCCGTTGGGGGACGGAGCCTTATCTTGATATCTTCGATATCGCTTTAAGGGAAGGTAGTATTATAAGTTGATATTAGTTATATAGTGTGCACTACGAGTTTTGCCTTGCAAGTAGAATATTGTCTACCTTTTAGTAGTTTGGCGTTGTTGGGACATGTGCACTCCTGCCCTGTTATAGTCAACGGCCTATCACCCTCAGACGGATGGACAAACCGAAAGGATAAACTAGATCGTGGAATAATATCTGAGGAATTATGTTAATTTCGAACAAAGTGATTAGGTAGACCTATTACCCGCGGCACAATTGGCATACAACACTGCACCTATAGAAATTACGAAAGTGACATCTTTCTTTGCAAACTATGGATACGAGATAGAATAGTTGGAAGGACTAGATTCAAACGTTCCCAGAGCCGCAGTTAAGGCTCAGAAGCTGCATATGCTTTACGATAAACTTAAGAGCGAGCTGGAGTTCGTACGTCAGAAGATGGGTCACTATTATAATTAGAAAAGGCTCGAGGGACCTTGCTTTAAGGAGGGGGATAAAGTCCTTTTATCTATTAAGAACCTTAGGACAAAGCGACCTAGCAAAAAGTTTAATAACTGACGAACGGGACCTTTCAGAATTAAAAAGAAAATCTCGGACGTAGTATTTCAACTAGACATTCCCGACACCATGAAACTAAGATTACACGCATTCCACGTCTCGCTACTAGAACCGGCACCTAAAAACGCACGTGTCAACACGCAAACTAGCATTGAGGACGAGGAAAAAGAATGGAATGTGGAGCAGATCTTAGATTCGAGAGTGGAAAAAGGAGAACTGGAGTACCTCATTAAATGGGATAGATTTGGACCTAAGGACAACACTTGGGAACCTATCAAGAATTTGAGTTGTCCTGAGAAGCTAGAGGAATTCTACCGGAGGAACTCGGACCGCCCAGGGACAGAGGGCTGGCCAACCAGGAAGTAGGATAGGCCGAGACGTCTAAGGAAGCCTAATCCACGTGTGGGAAGGAAGTAGATCCCTCTACTAGCTACTCTATAGCCAACGGCTCTGGCTCGTGGCCAACAGCCCGCTCCTCCGCCTCCAAAGTCTCCAACTCGGCCATGCTACGCAACGATAGTTCGCGACCCTGGGAAGCCAAATCCTGCTGTTGCTTCTCCAAGGCGGACAATTGAGCCACTTGCGCTTTCAGATCCTCCAACTGCTTCAAGCGTTCTTCAATGCTCTGTAGGAGCGCGGTTTTCGTCTGCTGCACACGGTCGTACGCTGTAGAAACACGAGCTACTAAAGACGGGTTAGGAAAACGTTAATAGACTCTAAGGAGAGACCTACGCTCAGCATTAGTATCGAAGTCCTCGCAAGGACGCGCTCGACGAACGCACTCGCTGCATTTCGCATTATCGGAAAGCTTCCTACAAGGAAGGTTGCGTTCGGCGCAGTAGGAGCAAGGCATTACGAGGATTCCAAACTTCTCGATGTTAGACAATAGTATCCGACGTTTGGACGTCGACTTGGACGGACGTTTTTGGATACGGGAAGACGATATGGTGGAGAGCGGTGGAGGAAGGATAACTTACTATATCTAAGCTAGGAAGGTAGTACCAGAGAAAGAGGACCAGAATGACCCAACAAGCCGTCGAGGACAACGGCTAGGGAGGGGAGGCATTATGTTACGGACTTAAGCGAGTTCACGGGCTAACTAGGCCCTTAGGAACACAAGCTGCTAAAAAGGGGTTAGGTTGTACGACTATAGGCCCGGGGCAGGCTCACGATGCAAGGTAGGCTCACGATTGACAAAGTGAGCTGAGCTCACAAAGGTGAGCCAGGCTCATAACGATAGAAGTAAGCCACGACCATAGTAGTAAACTAGGCTCACCACACTACGGGAGGAGCATCTGGAGCATGCAGTATAAAGGGACGACTAGAACTCAGATTGTCAAGTAGTTTGACAGTAGTCAATTGATCATTATTACTGAGACCAGTATCACGATCATACTTATTATAAACCCTTTAGCTTCACTAAACAACACTAATAGTTATTACCTTCAGCTATCCCACTTAGGCAGATCAGACTGCCGTTCGTTATATAATAGAACTAACAAAATTAATAAATCCCCTAATAGAACTAATAAAACTAATAATACCTATAGAATCCCTAATAGAACCCCTAATAAAGTAATAGATTCCCCCCTTTTAACTTTCTATTTAATATATTCAACGCCTATCCTCTTACTATACTTCCTAAACACGCTAATAATCTACTCCCCTCTTCTTAAACCCTTTTCCCAACCCTATAATTAGGCTATTCTAAAATGTTAATTAAATTGTAGCCCTCTGTACTAAATTCATTAAATATAACCCTAACCGCGTATATTATATATAAATTGGTGGTTAGATTATAGTGCTTACTGCCGTATTAGCAATAGCGACCGCTGTTAAAAAATTTAAGCGAAGAGTATTCGATTAGCCTACTTAGGACAGAGAATCTAATTCGTTCTATTTTTTTATAAATTAATTAATTTTTAAATACAATTTAAATAGCTTGAATAATTTTATTAGTAACGATAGGATTATATAGTATCAAATTTTATATATATTCCTCGTTAAATTAAAACTGTATATTTAAACGTTCTAAACTATAGGAGGCCTAAATAAATTTTTTAATCTCTATTATTTCTCTAAATGCTTTATTCAAATTTTTAAGAGCGAATAAGAAATATAAAAAGCGTAAATTAAATTATAAGAAATAGTTCAAGTATTTGGAGAGCCCTTAGGCGAATTTTTACTTAAATTTGAATAAGTATTTATTATAGTTGTTACGGAATAAACTCGGGTGCCTCTTCTAGGACAAACTATATAAGACCACTTGAGCGACTGAATTGCCAGCTTCGGTTACTTGTATCCTTTTGTAGGAACATGGCCTGGTTAGCGTAGTGGTCTGCCACCGCCATGATAATAGTTAATAGTACTACCTAGATTAACAATTTTCGTTTTGTTTAGCTAATAAGTTCGCTCTTTAAAGGATTAAAATAATAATTAGTCTTTGTAGCTATATTAATAGATTATAATAAATACGTATGGCGTCTTTATATTATTCTTTAAAAGTTCAAGTAAAGTAAACCTAATTAAATACTTTAATAAATTTAAAAATAAGACAAAAGTTGCTACGCATATAACTAAACGTCTACCCCCTCCCCCTACGCGGTTACTACTTATTTAGCTACTACTATATCTTTAAAGTTTAATATAATACCTAAAAATACCGATGGGGATATGGTAATAATTATTACTAAAGTAGTTTAAACCTAGCGCTGCTTAGTAGTTAATAGAGGTAAATAATGCACTAAATAGGTCTTTATTAAACATTATTGCAAAAGGAGAGAGTTAAACCATTATATAAAGTATGGAAGAAATAGTTATTTATAAGCTTAGTACTTATATACTCCGGCTATTAACCTAAATTGAATATATATTTAAACTATTTTTATTACTCTAATAATTAATAATACTAATACTTTTATCCTTTTACATAAGGATAATAAGGTTGATTCCCTAGTTTCTACATTTATTAAATAAAGAAAAACTTAAATTTAATTTATCGTCGGGACTTAAAGTCTAATACTCTAATAACTATTTATATTCCTTTATTTATACTACCCATTAAAGTAATTAAAATTCCAATAACAATTAGTATATTAGTATTAGAGGTAGAAGTAATAAAAATATTAATTATTATTTAAGACTAAAACCTCCTATATATATTAATAAACGAAGGATATTAATATTATACTATAATAAATAAAAATTTTATATACGATTTACGCTTTCTTTAAATTTTTATTAGCACCTATTAAGTTAAAAGCGTTTCCGGAATGATAAAAGGTATAGAAATTAATAAGATTACTACTTTTATTATAGATATTAATAAATACTGATAGTAAATTAACGTTTATATAATACCTTAATTAGAATATTTAATTATTTTCAGAAAACTTTAGTTTTTTAAAGTAAATTGTTTTCTATATTGTATTAAAGAAGATTTTAGTATAAGAATACCTATAAATAATCTTATACGCTAATTAACATACAATATACGCTTAAGAAGCGGAAATAAAAATGAGAAAATCTTTTCGCACTACCCTCAATGTCTTTATATACTGCTCCCCCACTTTAATTTTTTTTTAGACCAATAATCTCACACGCATCCATTAGCCTCCCCTTAGCGTACCTTAGCGCACATTAGCTCCCGCTCCCTCCCCACTTTGGACCGCTAAGACCTAGATTTTAAGCTATTACGCGCCCAGATCCGTGCAGTCGTACTGCACTGGCCACCTCTAGTCTGGGCGCCCAGACTAGGCTAGACTAGCTAGCCTAGCTTAGTCGTTTTCTAGCATCTGTACCTTGCTTCCTTTCTGCACCAAACCACCACCGCACACATCACCATATCGCAGTCAGTCAATCAATCCACCTCAACACCAGCACGTCGCATCGCCAAGTAAACAAGGCGCTTGCATTTGGTCAACAGTAAGAAATAATCCATCAATTTTTCTGTGCGTTTTTCTAGCTAACTGTGATGCTGCAGATGGCCGACCCGACGAGCGCGCGCGACCGTGGCGCAAATGAAAACATCGACCCCCGCGCTCCTCGACCCTAGCGTTAACTCTAGCGTTAACCCCAATCCCCCTAACCTACACCTACCTTCGTACAAGATACCTCTGAGCCCAGTGCTTCTGCGCCCAATACCCAAGTACCTTATACTATTGAGCCTACCTCAGCGTACCACTAAGTGCCCTATAAGACAGCTATAGAAACGTCCTATAAAAACTAGGTCTAGGTGCCAATCTGGCTGCACGTGCTGCAGTCTAGAGTCTAGGCTTAGCATAGCGTAAAAAATGTAATACCCAGACTTACTAGCTGAAATCTATAAAAAAAACTACGCTAAAGTGTAGTGTGGATCCAGAGGTAATATCTATAAGATGATTGGTCCAAAAAGCTGGAGAGGGCGCGCCAAGTGGGAGAGCAGTGTATGAAGACATTGAGGGCAGTGCGAAAAGACTTTCTCATAAAAATAGCTATAATAATAGAGACTTTATATTTTATTAATTACGTCTACAATTTTAAAAAAGATTTTGTAATTTTAATTATCATAATTTTAATATATATATAAAAAAGGCCTTTATGCTAAAAAAGTTAAAGACTGAAGTTATATTTAAAAAAAATTATATTTACTAAGTTCTACAATCTCATTCCTTTATTTATAAAGAGAAGCGCTACTCGCACGTTGGCAAAACTCTACTCGCACGTGGATCCACATTTTTTTCCCATACATAACCCGAACCCGCTCGAAGTCTGCCATAGCTAATATATTCTTTCATAAATTTCGCCAAGCACATCTGGACATTTCAATCTTTCAAGGTTGCTATGCTATGCCAAGCCTAGATTCTAGACTGCAGCGTACGCACTCCTAGATTTGTACCCAGATCCAGTTCTTACAGGGCATTTATATAGCAGTCTTATAGGGCACTTAGCAGCACGGTCGCATGCGCCCGTCGGCTAAGTCACTACATCGGTCATCTACATCGCAATTAGCTAGGAAAACGCACAGAAAAATGATGAATCATTCTATACTATCGACAGATGCTAGCGCTTTATTTACTTAATGTTTGCTGCAATGCCCTAACTAGCCTATGATGATAGTATTAGTATAGGAACGTTATAGTGAACTATGCACTTGTAGCTAAGCGGAGCGGAAGCGGTGGTACGACAGCAGTGCTGAAGGAAGCAGCGTGATTGCAGATACAATAGGAGTGTTGTAAAAGAAGTCTTAGAGAGGACTCTGCTCTTAAGACAGAAGATTACAGTGAACTCTGCACTGTGGAAAACAACTTATTATAGTGAACTCTGCACTATAAGAAAAGACCGTATTGTATTGCTTGAGTGTCCTTGCTTGCTTAAGGAGTGACTAACTAATGGAGAGGAGAGTGGTCTTTATATATATGAAGAGAAACGCTATTCGCACCGCCATCTTTCTCTTCAGACACCGCCGCCTCACCCCTCCCGCATTTCTAACCAATTAAATCGCTAGCATCCATTCTGGATCTCCACGCTCCTGTTCTTGGCGTCAGCAAACCGTACCGCGCCCGCCAAGCCTCCAGATTACAGCCCATTACACATTCTAACCCCTGCACAGGCTAGATTTCGTAATCGTTACACTTAGCGATTTGCATCGTCGCATCGCATCGCTTCCTCCATCACTATCACTATCACCACCACCCTCCCCATCTCCCCATAATCAATCAAACCACCATCGCGCGCATTACGAAATATCACCAAGTAAACAAAGCGCTAGCATCTGTCAACAGTAAGAAATGATCCGTCATTTTTTCTGTGTATTTTCTTAGCTAATCGTGACGCAGATGGCTGATGTAGCGACCTAGCCGACGGGCGCACGCGACTGTAGCGCATACCCTAGCAATTGACCTCACTCTTACCGACTGACCGCGCTAGTCAACACCCAAGCTCCCCCTCCTTTAATTGCGCTAGCTTAATTCCAAGCGGTAACATTATAGCTTCGAGGCCGGCCTCGCTTACAGCCCAGCCGCGGCCGACAGCCCAGGGCAGGCCGCAACCCTACTACCTCGACACGAGTAGCGCCGTCTATCTAGCGAAACGTGTTTGTATGAGAGGGTGTAGACTTTGAGTAAGCTAATGAGGCTGACCGCCGCCAGCCTCCAGCCGGTACACAGAACAGACGAGGCCGCCCTCGCGGCAGTACACAGAGAGGTAGAGGAGGAGGAGAGAAGGGAAGCAACGCTACTCGGGGTAGAGGAAGCACGCCAGCCAGCACTCCTGCTGGCACGTAGGGCACACGGCGCAGTGCACGTATAGCAAGTACACAAGGCTAGTAGGGGAGACTCTAGCGCACTCGCTGGCAGTCAGAGTACTCGATTACACGATAAATATTAGATAGATTATATATGTACGGATTAATGTCGATTGAGTATGATTAATCGCTCAATTAAACTCGTTCAATTGAGGGATATGCGACCGTGCGATATGCGACCGTGCCGCTAAGTGCGCTATAAAGTGCGCTATAAAGTGTGCTATAAAGTGGCCAATCTGGGTGTAGATCTAGGTATAGATCTAGGCTTGGCACTAGGCATAATATTTCATAAAAGAATGTAATACCAAGATTTCTGAGCGAAATTTATAAAAGAATACCACTGGAAAAGGGTGGGTGGACTGCGGTTTAGATGCTAACGATTTAATTAGTTAGAAATGCGGGAGGGGTGGGGCGGCGGTGTCTGAAGAGA
The DNA here is from genome assembly GCA_033297205.1 of Pseudoneurospora amorphoporcata. Classification (NCBI taxonomy): domain Eukaryota; kingdom Fungi; phylum Ascomycota; class Sordariomycetes; order Sordariales; family Sordariaceae; genus Pseudoneurospora; species Pseudoneurospora amorphoporcata. The sequence goes on from MU859433.1 coordinate 16,249, forward strand.
AAGATGGCGGTGCGAATAGCGTTTCTCTATATGAATGCTGAGTGTTTAGAAGCTTCTAGAGCATAGAAGCTTGCTGTAAGTCAGTAGGGACACTCTACCATAAAAGGAAAGAAACTAGATCTGTAAGTTTCTAATGTATTCCATAATGACTAATCAATCTAGAAGGAATGCTAGATAAGTTAGCGAAGCTAAGAATATGGTGGCGAAGCCAAGAACGGTGGCGAGGCTGAGAACGTAATGGCTAAGCCCTGTTATTCTAATACATTCTGTAGAGACTAAGTTCCTCAGTGACTAGCCTACTATACTACAAGGTAGTACAAGGCAGTTACAAGGCACAGTACTAGCTATACGTTAATACTTAATAATATTTAATAATGCGTAACGTAGTAGATTGAAGGATTATAATGTGGTAATATATGCGATGGTGGTTTAGTAAAGGAAGTAGTGCGATAAGGTACTAGTGTTAGTACTAGAAAATTACGAGTTAGATTGCTTAGTTTGAGTTAGTCTGGACGCCCAGACTAGAGTGGCCAGTGTAGTACGACTATAGGGGTCTGAACGTGTACTAGGCTGAAATCTGGGAGCTTGGCGGGCACAGTACAACCTAAATAGGTGTGAGACTATAGCAGGTCGCTAGGGTTCGGGTTATGTATGGGAAAAAAAATGTGGATCCACGTGCGAGTAGAGTTTTGCTAACGTGCGAGTAGCGCTTCTCTTTATAGAATAGAAAGTTAATAAATTAAACTTATATAAATTAAATATTAATTATTATATTGAAATTGAAAGGATACTAACGAAGACGACCTTTTAATATTAATTAGATTACTATATAATATATTTCGTAAGGAATTATTAATTTTAAAGAAGACTTTACGAAAATTATTTAATAAGAGGTTTATCCATCCTAATTGTTCTAAAGCCGTAGTTCCGATATTATTTGTACAAAAGTTAAGAAGTTGTTTGCTGCAATACCCTAACTAGCCTATGATGATAGTACTAGTATAGGGACGCTACAGTGAACTATGCACTTGTAGCTAAGCGGAGCGGAAGCGGTGGTACGACAGCAGTGCTGAAGGAAGCAGCGTAATTACAGCGTAGTTGCAAATACAATAGGAGTGTTGTAAAAGAGGTCTTAGAGAGGACTCTGCTCTCAAGACAGAAGATTACAGTGGACTCTGCACTGTG
>MU859434.1:0-17308 GCA_033297205.1 Pseudoneurospora amorphoporcata
TTCCGCTCCGCTCTGCTACAAGTGCATAGTTCACTGTAGCATCCCTATACTAGTACTATCATCATAGGCTAGTTAGGGCATTGCAGCAAACAAATTATAATTTAAATATATTGTTTTGCCTAAAGTGGGTCTTTCCAGTCCTGCTGGGAGTAAGGAGACGTAGGAGCGCCGTAAGACGTGTTATCTCTTAGTTGCTATTGACGGTGCTCTGCTGCCACGGTAGGGTATCCATTAGGCAATTCGACTAGGGCACGCGGAATAAGTCATTCCGAACTCCTCTTTTTGCTATCTCAACTGTTTTGCTAGTGATGATGGTGTTGTTGAGCGACTCTGGAGCTGCGTTGAAGAGGCTGTTGTTGTGGTAGGGCCTGTCCCACCTTTGCCATTCGTTGGCCTTGTTATGTGGGTCTATGAGCTTACGCTACTATTATATTTAACCCTCCACATTTCTTTTTTTTCTTATTTCCTTAGCTTAATATAATTAATACACTTCTTGTGCCTACGAGTCTAAGAGGTTATGAGCTCTCTGTATGCGATTGTATTGTATTGTATCGCTGCGTATAGCTATTACGAGTATTGAAAACCTAGAGAAGAGATAAATAACGAGCGACACCAAGCGCGAGTCCCCTAGAGAACCCCAGAGAACCCCGCGTTGTCGCAACACCGAGTGCGTATCGTTTTAGCGACTAGAGACTAGAGAGCTTCGGTACTGTTGTTAAGCGACAAGAGACTAGAGATTTTATTCAAGACTAGAGATTGTCAAGCGACAACGAGATCTAGAGAATAGAAACCGTTATACGACTTCAATAAAGATTGTTGGTAATTCGAGACACGTCTACTTGCACACTACAGTCCCTGAGATTCCTATCGAGTTAGAAACAGAGAATATAACCTACGCGACTACAAACAACTACCTCTTTATTCGAAACAACGAGAATTCCGGCGCCATGTTTTTCAACGCCGCTACTTTAATTCCTTTAAAGGGCGAATCCAACCTTGACGCTTGGGCGCGTACACTGAAGGTTGAGCTTGCCTCCCAAGGCCTAAAACTTTACGTTACTAAGAGTATTTCCGAGCCTAAAGTTGACGATAAAATTAAGGATGAAGACGAGAAGCGCCTTTACCAGTAGATGATGGATCGTGCTAAGGCGATGTTTATTATTCACTCTACTATTCGCGACGAGAAGGTCTAGAACGTTCTGTCTATCAACGGCTGGGACGAGGATAACGACGATCTAAAGTATCTATTCGATTTCATCAAGAACAGCATTTCCAATGTCACTAATGAGGCCAAGAGCGATGTTCTCGACGAGTACCAAACCATCAAGTGTGCCTCCTTCGCTACCTTAGAGGCCTTTCTCATACGCTGGCAGTCTCTTCGCAAGCGTGTCAAGGATGTCGGCTATAAGATCGACGATATTGTCGAGCTTACTAACCTTTTCAATGCGGTGAAACACTCCTTTCCCAACGAGGCTTTATTGTAGGCCGCCGACATGAACAAGAACGAATTGACTACTATAACTTTCTTAGCGAAGCTCTCTACCTTGGCCAACACTTAGAAGAATTATACTGATATAGTTGCTGCGAAGGTCGAGGTTAAGACGAAGGATACTACAAAGGAGGTTAAGATTGAGACTAACGGAGATGAGCGTATCGCCTGTGACGTCTGCGGCAAGAAGATTTATAAGAATTTGAAATATTTTCTATGTGGCTATTATCGCGTTCCCGGCACTCCCGACTGCTGGTGGTGCGATCCCTACAAGGCTCCTGATACTTGGATTAATAAGAAGAAGGCGATCGGTTAGCTCAAGAACACCGGAACTACGGCCGCCATCGTAGGCAATAATAGTAATATTAACAACCTGCCTACGATCGTTGGCGTTAACTCTAACTTAATCTTTGGCTTGGGAGGATTGTCGTTTAACGACAATCTTGAGGAGGATTTTTACTAGAGTTCCTGATAGGTGTAGAACCTATTCAGATAGATAGCGTTTAATATAACTTCGTCAAAGTCTAATAAGCTCCCGAGGTAATAAATGTGAATAGAGATACTGTGCTATTCGATAGCGGATGTGGATCTACTATTTTTAACAATGTGAAATGGTTTATAGAGTTATAGCCACTCCTATAATTAATTAATTACCAAGTCGGTAACGGCCAGATAACTAAATTATATTATATGGGTGTCGTGGAATTGAGTCTCCCTATTATATTAGGCAAATAGATTATGGTCGAGATTAGAGATGCGATTTTATCCCTATTAACACTAGTTAACCTTCTTACGATAACCGAGTTATTGGATGGTGGAATGGTTTGGTCTATAGAGACGAATAAGATTAAATTTAATAAGAGAAAATATATAGGAGAAGAGATACAATGCAACTGGATAACTAACCTTCCAATCTTACCGATAATGGCACCGAGAGATATCGACGAGAGATATTAGGCCTAAGTACCAAGGTTTGCCTTATTAGCGTCTATCAACTACGATACGATGTATAAACGACTAATGTATGTAGGAAAAGAATAAGTTATAAAGGCTTGCTGTGACGCGGGTATTACCCTATCAAATATCGGAAAAACGAATTGTGATGCGTGCCTTCGAAGTAAGAGAACCGACATTGTCTACAAGGTGTTAAATCTAATTGCGACGAGACCACTTGAGTTCGTAAGGATCGATACGTGGAGCCACAACGTTGCAAGTTACATGGGGATTAGGTACGTTGTGTATTTTGTCTGTATAGTATCCGGTTTTTACTGGATAAAGATGATAAGATAGAAGAGCGAGGGGTTGATAGCTATTAAGGAATGGAAGAGATGAGTTAAACTCCAAACTGGCCTAAAGGTAAAGGTTCTAGGGATGGATGGAGGCACAGAGTTTGGCTTTGGTACGAAGGAGTTCTAGAATAGTGAAATCGTAGCTTAGGGACGATAAGAAGGGGTTGAAGTTATGAAGATACTAGTATACACCCTGTGGATGAACGGCGCACTAGAAAGAGTAGAAAGAGCGATGATGGAAAAATTAAGAGCGACAATAATCGAGCACGACATCCCAATCGTACTATGGCCTTTGGTCGTCGATGCAGTAGTTAGGGTTATGAATATACTTCTAACAAAATCTAATAAAGAGTATATTAGTCCTTATGAAGTTCTTAGTAGAGTAGTAGGCATCCCGAATTTGAAGCCTAATATCTATCATTTCCGAACGTATTATTGCACAGTATATTACTATATTAAGAAAGAAAGAAGGGTATAAGGCGACAAATGGGCGGAGTATTCGAGACGAGGCTACTTCGTTAGTTATATAGACTTGAATGGGAGGATCTTCTACATCTGGGACCCAGAATATCAACAACTGGTCAAAGCGAGTGCCGTAAGGTTCCTTGAAGATTCATCTAGTTAGTCAGACGAGGAGAGGGCCGTCAAGTATAGTGTATTCTTCTTAGACCAGTCGATAGAGGAGGTGGATAAGGTTCTGCAGAGTAAAAAGGAAGTCTAGATTACAGCAAAACGTCCCAAACTCGAGGAGCTGATAAATGGACCAAGTGTTATAGTTAAGCTATATGGGGGGGTAATACAAAGGAGTTAGAGAAAAGAGAAAGAGGTTACTATAACGGATTAACAATAGGAGGAATCTACGATTGATTCAATCTTAGGCCTTAAACCTGTCACGGAATGTACTTGGGTGCCTCTTCTGGGACAAACTATATAAGACCACTTGAGCGACCGAATTGCCAGCTTCGGTTACTTGTATCCTTTTGTAGGAATATAGCTTGGTTAGCGTAGTGGTCTGCCACTGCCGTGACACTTAACCGAAGCTAAAAGGCTCTAGGTTCGAACCTTAGAGTTGGAAAAACTAACAAGTTTTTCGGATATCCTTATATAGGTTCCCTTTTACGAAAATATATACGATACGGTCGTATGGATGCTTGTTACGAACTTAAGCAGGACACACGGGCCGACCAGACCGCTGGGAGACTATTACTACTCTAGGACTGGTTGATGTAACCCTAAGGTCTGGGATTGGCTAGGAAGGCGTGGTACTATAGTGCTCACGCTAAGCAAGTGCTTATAGTGAGCAAGTGCTTATGGTGAGTAGGTGCTTACGGTGAGCAGGAGTCGCGAGTGAGCAAGCAAGACTCAAGATGGATATAAGGGCGACTGGAGAACGTAGATTGTCAGATAAGTTCGACAGTAGTCAATTGATCTTTATTACCGAGACACGTATAACGCTACTATACTTGTTGTGAACCTTTTGGCTTTACCGAACAGCACTGATAGTCTTACCTTCAGCTATCCCACTTAGGCAGATTAGACTGCCGTTCGTCACAATGCTCTGCCGTCGCTTAATTGAGAGCTCCCGTTCGAAAAGTTCGATCGGCTCCTAGGAATCGTCGCTGGCTGGCACGGTGTCCCGAGGGGGTCGAGGTTCGGGGCGAACCTCTCAATGTAAGGGGGGGAATGTTACGGAATGCACTTGGGTGCCTCTTCTAGGACAAACTATATAAGACCACTTGAGCGACCGAATTGCCAGCTTCGGTTACTTGTATCCTTTTGTAGGAATATAGCTTGGTTAGCGTAGTAGTCTGCTACCGCCGTGACAAAACTGACAAAACATATCTCAACACTTCTAACACTATTAATAAGTGTAATTCTAGCGCCAGAATTAGCTTAATAACCACCTCCAATAATAATAATACTACCTACGATACAAGAAGAACCTAAATTACCATCCCCAGCCCTATTGAAAACATCAATAGAAACAACTTCTTCCGAGGAGTCAACTCCGTCACTAGGCCCGATTCAACAACCTTTAGGTCCGGACCGAACCCCTCTAGGTTCGCGGGCTTCAACTCTAAGCCCAATATCAATTCCTTTTAGATCGTCGAGACAAATCTAAGGTCCGAGGGAATAATAGAGCGTTCCGAGGTTGGAATTATAAGAACCCGGAATACAACCTCGAGTGTCCTGGAAAGCAACCCTGTAGTATGCGAACTAAGATGTAATAATCTTAATTGAGCAAGACCAAGAGGATGACTTCCAGTCTTTTGATAATAATGACGAGTTTGAGCCATTCGATAACTTACCCTATATTAACCCTTATGATCTTGACGAAGAAGACCCTATCCCACCGAGGCGAAACTAGATTAGATTAGCATCCTTATTCCCAGATCTACTCTAGGATATTCCATCAAAACTACTAAGAACTACGGAACAATTAAAAGTAACAACGGACCGAGAATCAGCATCCACGGAGCTAGGACAGGCGACAACGGAGTCGGAGAAAGCGTTGCCGGAGTCAGAGGGGGCGCTGTCAGCAGAGAAAGAACCGACAACGGACTAATCTACCGCATCCGCGGGGGCGGAGGTGACAAGAACGGGGAGACCGAGACGCCAGGCGGCACCGCAACCGGGTACGCTAACTGAAAAGCAAATCGTCGTCGACAGTAATAACAAACCCACTGGTGAACTCCCTATCTTTTACTATAGTCTTCCAGAGAGGAGAGTGATTCTTGACAAAGTGTAGACCCTGTATTTAACGGCGGTTAAGGTGATGCATGATCTTGAGACTCATTCATCCTCCATTCCAAAGAACTACCGCCAAGCGAAGAAACGCGAAAACTTCGAGATATACTGGAAGCCGGGTATGGAGAAGCAGTTAGCAGCATTGGAGGAGAGGGGTGTTTATGATCTGGTTCCTTTTGAACCAGGCATGGAAGTCCTAGGAAATGGGTTTATAATGAGAAAGAAAACCTGGACTTGAAGACAGTGGACCCAAGGGCACAATGGGTAGCTTGTAGCAACTTTAAGCAAGGCTCATAGGATATTGAAGATGTCTACGCGGCTGTGGCAAACGCAGCGAGCGTAAAGATCTTCCTTGCACTCATGGTAGTCCTGGACTTCGAGTGCCATTAGTTTGACTTCAATATGGCGTTTTTAAACGCCCCTATACCTGTAGAAAAGTGGTATTACGTGGAGCAACTGACTGGCTTGGAAAAAGGACCAAGGGGTGTAAATCGCTTCGTTTGCCTACTGAGAAGAGCTCTGTATAGATTAAAAGCCAGTCTTCTTTACTAGTTTAATACCTTATTGCCCATCTTGAGAGGATTGAGCTTTGAACTAGTAAGCTCAAATACTTACCTATTCAGCAATAGGGAAAAGGGAGCACTTCTAGTATTATATGTGGACGACTTTCTGATTGCGGCACTATCAATAACAGCAATCTTCGAAATTAGGGACCAGCTCCTTCAACACTTTAAATTCAAGCATATAGGCGAAGTAAAGACCTTCCTGGGATTCGATATTATTAAAAATCAGCTAGAACGAAGTATCTTTATCTCTTAAGCCAGATACACTAGAGCGTTAATTACGAAGTTCGAATACGACGACTTGTATAGAGTCAACACCCCATGGCCTTAAAACGTCAAGGTTGGCGACCACAAGACGGGTAATGAGCTACTAGACTAATAGAAGTCCTACATTAAGATAACGGGCAGCTTGAACTATCTTTCAATAGGTACCCGTCCCAATATTACGTTTACTATTAATAAGTTATACGAGGCTAATGCGAAGCTGACAGCGGGTTCGCTAACAGTAATGAAGTACTTATTTCAGTACTTAATCAAAAATACTGATGTGGGAATCGTACTGGGAGGAAAGCTGTCACCATCAAATATGGATATGAAGGCATTCGGGGATGCTTCCTATGCTGATGACCCTATGACTCGTTATAGTATTGGCGGGCATATCGTATTTATTGCCAGCAGCCCAGTCTATTGGAAGTCAAAGAAGTAGGCATTTGTTACGACGAGTACGACGGAGGCAGAGTTTACCAACCTTGTTCCAATAGCCAAGTCACTTCAGTGGATCGCACATATGATGGAGGAACTGGGATACGGCCAACCGCCTTTAAAAATCCTTTATACGGATAGCAAGAACGCTAGGGACTGGGTATTAAATCGAAACAATGCTAATCGTAACCAATATATAGATATACGGTTCAAATAGATCATAGAACAGGTAGAAGCAAAAGAGTTCGACATTATACATATCAAGAGCGAGGATATAATTGCGGATGGACTGACGAAACCACTGAAAGCGGACAAGCACGCAAGATTCATAAGATTGCTAAGATTGGAGGAGAAGGAGATTTCATTGATGAAGGCTCGAAAGGTTATAACTATAGGTTAATCTCAACACCATAGAAGTCTATTTGTTTACATAATAATGGACCTCTAAGATCTGTTTCGGGCTACGGGGCGTGTTGTGGTGGGGCCTGTCCTACCTCTGCCATTCACTGGCCTTGTTATGTGGGTCTATGAGCTCACATCACTATTATATTTAGCCCTCCACATTTTTTTTCCTTTCTTGTCTCCTTAGCTTAACACAATTAATACACTTCTTGTGCCTACGAGTCCAAGAGCTGTTAAATAGGTTTCGAATCGGGGATGATAGGTGGCTCATCTAATGACGACTTTTTCCTTAGTCTTCCTCTACCTTTTTTCCTTTTGACCCAAACCGGGAGTGCTCCAGCATCTGGGTGAGCATTGTGATACTTTCAGATGGCGTCGTTATAGCCCTCTAAGTCTTTGACCGGTTGCCAGCTGGGTTCGTTAATGCCTTTCCATTTGACGTGATACATCTAGCAGCCGTTGTTTGCTTTGCCGTATCCAATAATATCCTCAAACTCCCACTCCCACTATTCGTCGTCGTCGCAATCGTCAGTTCTGCTCATAATCCGGCCCTTGTTAGCCAAGATGTCTTGTTCGATCTCGCGCTGACTAAGCAAACCCGCCGAGTCCCAGAGTTTAACCATAGAAACGTGAAAGACTGGGTTAACTTTTATGTTCTTGGGGAGCTTGAGTTTAATTTTGTGAGAATCGCACTCTAGCACCTAGAACGGGCCCTCAAATCTGGGCACCAGTTTGGCCTGTGGTCTTCCCGTGGCGAGGTTTTTGGTGTTGAGTAAAACTTAATCACCGGCCTGGTATTTGGGTGCGTCACTACGGTTCTTGTTGGCATTCGCTTCATATCAGTCTTGTGCTTGCTTCGAGAAGGCCACTACGCCGTCCAGGATAGCTTGGAAACGGCTAGCAACTTCTGAGGCCTTGAAGAATTCCTTCTTCTGGGCTTCGGAGAGATTAGGGGGGCATAGCTTTGCCAGTTCTGTGCCCATGCGAGGGTAAAAACCGTAATTAGCGTAGAACGGGCTGACTCCTGTAGTCTCAGAGACCGTATTATTGTAAGCAAACTTAGGTAAAGGCAGCCAATCCGCCCAATCGTCCTACGCCCAATTGATATAGAATCGTAGGTATTGCTCTATCTTAGTGTTAATTCTTTCGGTCTGGCCGTTGGTCTGGGAATGGAACGCTGATGACAGCTTCACTATAACACCTAGTCTTTTGTGTAAGGTTTTTTAGAACGTAGAAACGAATTGGGGACCTCTATCCGACACGACGCTGTCCGGCAGACCGTGAATGTTGTAGATCTTCTCGATGAATCGTTCAACTAGTTCGTCGGTTTCTAGTGTTTCCATTGGTAGGTAGTGCCGCATCTTTGTGAGCCGGTCGACCACCACCGCGACGTGCTTATAGGTCCTCCCTCTCTTAATGCAGGGTATTATAGGTGTAACGTAGTCGACTGAGATCTGTGACTATACTTTGAATAGGATTGGGAATGGCTTTAAGAATCCTGTTGGCGAATGTCTTGACGACTTCGTCTTTGCGCAGGCCAAGCAAGCTTTATAGAACTCCTTGACGGATTAATATATACCTAGCCAGTAGTAGAAACGGTTGAAAGTCTCGTACGTTCTTTCCCTACCTGGGTGACCGCCTGGTTTGGCCGTGTGCATTTTGTGAATTAGTTGTAATTAGGTTTCTTTATTGTCGGGATTAATGAGTACGCGTTCTTTCGTATCTTTTTTCCAGTAGATTCTACCCATACGGGTCGTACATTTGACAAATGCGATTTTGAACTTCTTGGAGACCCTTGGGGTCTATTTCCGCTGGCCGTCCTTTTGTAGGCAAGAGATTATTTCCTGCATTAGGTTTGACTTTGCGTAACTATCGTCAATGAGATTATCGGTAGACTTCGTAATATTGAGTTCGTAGAGTTGAAGGTCGTAGAAATTTAGATCCTAGTCGTAGAGATCCGTGGCGTGACTTATGTAGTAGACCTCCTCCATCTTTCCTAAGTGTAGGTAGGTTATATTGATATCCTCCTCCTCGAAGAAGGTTAGGTCGAATCTGTCTCGGTCGATTAGGGACTTCTTTCTTATCGTTAGTTGCTTATTGTCGTGATCCTAGGGTCGGTCCTCTAGCTTCCTACTTAAGGTATTGGGTCTAATATTAGCTGCGCCTTGTCTATACGTAATACGAAAATTGAAGCGACTTAAAAATTCTGACCACCGTATATATCGTAGAGTGAGTTATTTCGTAGTGGCGACGGTTTTGAGGTTCTTGTGATCGGTGATAATCTCTACCTCTTCCTACGCTTCCTCTAGCTCAGGGCTCCATTCTTCAAGTGCTTTAACAATAGCCAGCAGCTCCTTATTATAAATATTATAGTTACATTCCTAGACACTGTGCTTGGCTGAGAAGTACGCCACTAGATAGAGGACGCCGTCGTCACCCTATTGTGATAGTGTGCCCCCTAATGCCCAGTTGGAAGCATCCGTTTCCACTACGGTCTTTTTGTTCCAGTCGAAGATCTTCAACATTGGTGCTGATGTGAAGGCTGACTTAAGTTCGTCGAATGCTTTCTGGTGCTCGATATTCTATTGCCAGCCCGCGGCTACCGTCTTCTTTGTTAGTTCGTATAGGAGTTTGGCTATGCCTGAGAAGTTTTTGATAAATCGTCAGTAGAAGTTAGCGAAGCCTAGGAAGGACTGTAGAGCCTTTTTGGATTCTGGAGCCTCCCAAGCCGTTACTGCCTTGACCTTATCCATATCTATCTCGATGCCCCCAGGTGTGATAATGAAGCCTAGGTATTTGGTCCGTGAAGTATAAAATTCGCACTTGTCGATGTTAATTTGAAGACCAGCCTTTTCCAGGTGGGCTAGGACATCCGAGACGTGCTTGATGTGCTCCTCCTCGTTTTCTGAATAAATTAGGATGTCGTCGAGGTATGCGGTTGCAAATTTATCCAGTGCATCGTAAAGGATACCGTTGATGAAGTGTTGGAAGGTTGCTGGCGCGCCCTGTAAACCGAATGGGCACACTAGTGATTCGTAAAGTCCAAACCTTGTTATAAAAGCTATAAGCCACTCATATCCTTTGTAAACGCGGATACGGTTGAACGCTACGATAACATCCAGCTTAGTGAAGATCTTGGCCTTGCAGATAGTATCCAGCGTTTCTTTAATAAGTGGTAGAGGATACCGTATCTTTAGGATAGTATTGTTGATGCCTCTGTAGTCCACGTACATGCGAACACCGCCACTTAGTTTCTTTACTAGCATAACTAGCGATAATACTGGTGATTGGGAGGGCCTAATGAAATTTTGTTTTAGGTTATCATCTAACCATTTCTTAATAACGCCCAGCTCCGTTGGTGAGAAAGGTCTCGATCTTGAGTGCGGCAGCTCAGTGCTAGGGATAACCTCGATCTTATAGTCGTATGAACGGTAATGGGGAAGTTGTCTAGCATCCGCCGGGTTTGCCACCCTCCAGTACTTGTGATACTAGTGCGGCATCTTTGCTTTAATCTGCTACTCGGTGGCCATAGGACGGTCTGCCTTTTCATAGAACTTTTTGGCGTCTTCTTCGGTGATTCTGAACGCATCTACGGGTCCTTCTATAATACTAGCCATTACTTCCCCAGCGTCCCCTTTCAAAATGCGTAGGAAGTGATCTATAAACTGCTCTCTATACTTTGTACCATTACCAGTACAAATATCCTTGTACATTTGATCCATGATCTGGAGCTTCTCAGAGCTCGGTTTTAAAGTGTCGGCCGTGATCTCCGCCTCCATCTGTCTCAACGCTTCGTCAATCTCCCCCCTAATCGTAACAAAGACTTTCAGGTTTTCTGTCTTGACCGCGAAATTGAAGTTGGCGGCATTGAGTTCGACGATATCATTTGTATTAATTAGAACATTGCTAACGTCGATCGGTCTTACGAATAGCGGCATTAGCGGCCTCCTCAGGCGGTCAATAGCCGGGATACGCTGGCCTCCTACCACCCTACATAGTACTAATTTGGTTGCAGCCTCTAGTTTAAGAATGGGTCGTGGATCGTAAGGCATCATTATTGCTTAGCTTTCCTTCGGCGAGTTGGTCAGCTATAGGGTTTTGGGGTGAAAGCCTGTAACTTTAGTGATCTTTTCTCTAAGTCTCAGTTTACGGTATTAGATAGCTTTGTAGGTCTATGACAGGGGACGACCGGGTGTGCGTTCCTCCGCTTCCGCCTCAGCGGCTTGCTCCTCCACTTCCGCCTCAACGGCTCGCTCCTCCTCGTTCGCCTCAATGGCTTACTCCTCCGCTTCCGCCTCAACGGCTTACTCCTCCGCTTCCGCCTCAACAGCTTGCTCCTCCGCTTCCACCTCGACAGTTTACTCCTTCGTGACTGTAATAGCCTTGACGGCCTCGTCTTTCAGGACTCTCAGGGCCCGGGTTTAGACGTCTGGTGTGTCCTTAGATAGATAGCTGCTATAATACTTGCGGTTAAACCTTAGCTCGCCGGTCTCCCAATCCGTTAATAGGTTGTGCTAGCGTAGCCATGGTAGGCCTAAGATAATGTGATTTTCTAGCAATAGGGTAAATACGAGTAGTTCGATCTCTTCGTCGTAGACCCCGATCCTTATTGTAACCTTAACATAGTCAGTGATGTGCGTATTAATATTGCCGTCGGCTAGCCTCAGGGGCCTTGGCTGGTTTAACTTGTTTATTAGTAATTTGTTTCGTTCGACAAAGCTCTTATTAATAAATCCTTTGCCCGTACAACCGCTGTCAACTAGCGCTAGATAGTACACTTTGCGCTTGCTATACAGAAGGTAACTTAAAAGGAATATGGATTTTTCTGGTCTAGCTGTTACTGAATTAATAAATAATAACTCCAGAGATTCTTCTTTTTGGTCCCGGTATAACTCCCTATCTGTAATGTCCTCGTTATACTTATTTGGGTGTCTCTCCGCTTCTAAGCTTTCCTATTCCTCTCTTTTCCCTTTAGGTAATAGCTTTCGTTCGCGATTTAGGACGAAGGCTCGGCTTTTTCCGCATTTTTAGCCTCGTTGGCGGTCTCGGTGTCGGCGGCGTTAACGTTGTCGCTCTTCTTGTTATTGCCGTAGCCGTTCTAGCCCAGCTTCTTCTTATTACCGTTATTACCAGCGGGAGGCTAGTTAATCCTAGTACCCTCTATAGGGCCGTTGCCGTCGCCGATATCAACAAGGTTCTAGCATTTCTTCCAATTATAGCCCAGCTAGCCGCATCTCTAGCACTTGTCGGTATCTTAACGTTTCTTCCAGAGGGCCGCGGGCACCAGCTTGCGTAAGCTGGCATTGACAGTATCCAAGTCTATAGCGTTACTACCCTAGGATACCGGCTTGGGAGAACCTCCGTTGTTGTTGTTGCTCTTGTTTCCGCCGGACGAAGATGGATTGGAGAGCTTCTTTTGGAAAGCGTCTTCCTCGTGCCAGCGTGCCAGCTTGCTAAAGAGTTGAAGCTAACCTTAGAAATCCTCCTTGTCGGGGACGTTTGGTTGATGAGTGACTGAGTTTCTAAACTGGTCTGTAACCTTCTGGCGGAGTAGGAAAACGCGCATAGCATTGCCCATACCGCAGCGGTCAGCGTAAAGGGTGAACTTATCTGTAAAGTCTTAGAATGAGTTCTTTATCTAATGCTTCTGTAAAGCCCGATCGGCCTCTACCTTTATATTTATTATATCGTAGCGGGTATCGAAGTGAGCAATGAGTTCCTCGGCTGTCTTCCACTTCTACGTATCGGGCTGGTCGTCGTTGAGGATTGGCTGTATATTTAGCTCGATAATTAATATAGGAAGCTTGCCCAAGCAGACGAAGATGTGCATGAGCTTGTGTTGGAGAGGCTGTGCACTTGGCTATGGCATAGACTAGGCAGGGCACATAGCCTCCCTTCTAGATTTAGCCCTCCAGACCTTTCCACACAGTTTTTCCAGACTTAGCAACTCAATACATTATATTATAGCTTCCTTTCGTTGCCCTGTACGTCGCATAGGTTATGAGCCTTCTGAAGCTATCACAATAATCCTACTAGCGATTGAGACCTACTAGATTTTATTCCGGGAGTCAATCTCGTCGTTATCCAACTCGCAAGCGATCTTCGTCGTCGCGCGCGATCACAACCGACCTTCGAGTCGTCAACAACCGACCTTCGCGTCGTAAAACACTGTGTTCGTAGGCCTACTAGGTTACATCCTGGAAGTCAACCTCGACGTATTACACACCAACCGACCTTCGAGTCGTCAACAACCGACCTTCGAGTCGTCAACCAATAAATAATACCGTGATTGCAGGCTTACCGGCTACCGGGAGTCAACTTCGTCGCGTATCGATATCAAAGTCGCCAACCGACCACGCGTCGTCAACAGCTTAGTCAACCCCATGAAGATCATCTGGGAAATTGACGAACCTGCACCTCAAACCACCGAGTCTCTCACCGAGCCTTCGAGTGTTATACTTATAACCAATACCCCTACACCTCGACTCTTTGCTTATAAGAACGATAAGATGGGTACTATATCCGTTAAGTTTGGATCTTTGATTGTGCTTCGTGGTCAGTAGAATATCGACCTGTGGGAGCGCGCTTTACGTACTGAGCTCGAGTACGCTGACGTCGACGATTATGTTTATACCGTTGTCGTTGAACTTGACAAGGCTACTAAACCGGATGAGTATAAAACTTGGAAGTAGAACCGCGTTTATGCCCTTCGGATTATTAATACTACCTTCAAGGATAATGAGGTTTTGACTACCCTTCGTATTAACGGTTGGGACCAATCTAATAGGGATCCTAAATATTTCTTTGACCTCATTAAAAGCCGTATCGGTAAAGTTATTGGTACTGCGCGCGCTGAGTTTCTTGAGTAGTACCAAGGACTCCGTCGCTTTGGCTTCGATTCTATGTCATCTTTCCTTACCTAGTACGAGCTTGCCCGTCGCCGTGTGGCCGATAGCGGTATTATACTCGATTCGATTGTTGAAGTCCTTAACTTATTCAATATAGTTAAATGTAATTACCCTACCTATACTATGCTGTGGGAGAGGGATATTAACGATAATAAACTGACGGTCGTTCAATTGTTGGAACAGCTTTCTACTATTAGCAACACCGAGAAACGTTAGAATAACTTGACCGTTCAAGTTAAGACCTCGTCTAACAATAAGATTGATAATAAGAATAGTAATACCAATACTGCTTCGACCTCGTTATCCGACAAGATAAATACTAATAATAATGGTGGCGGCAATAGGAAGAGTGTCTGTACCGTTTGTAACAACGCTATCTCCAAGGATCACATCCACTGTGTCTGCGGTCGTCACCGCAATAGTAAGATTACGATCTGTTGGTGGTGTGAACCCGATAAGGCCCCTAATACCTGGAAGAACAAGGAGGAAGCTCGTAAGCACGCGAAGCCGTCCTCCAACACTGGTAATACGGCCGCTCTGGGTAACACCAACACTACCCTGGCTAATCTAGCTACTACTAGATCTGCCTTACTGTTCAATGGAGGAAGCAATTTCAATATGGCCTCCTTTGGTGGCGGCAATCTGGGTTTTTACTAGAGCCCATGATGAGGCATATTGCTAGCATTGAGACGAATCAATCCAGATATCCTCAATCGTATTATTTGCAGTATTCCCATTGTGACCCCGTTAAAGACCAATAGGCTCTTAAGGCATCAGACATTGACCCGATTAAGAATCTAGTGATCTACGATTCTGGTTGTGGTTCCTGTATCTTCAACCACTAGAAATAGTTTATAGAGTTATACCTTCTGGCCTATCCATCAGAATACGTTATAGGCAACGGTTCAGTTAGCTATGCCTACTATATTGGCACTATTGAACTGACTTTACCGACGACAACTAATATCAATATTAGAGTTTGTATATTTGATGTTATCTTCGATCTATCCACCCTAGCAAATCTGTTGTTAATATAGGCACTGTTAAAGTACGGTCTAGAATGGAATATAAGGACCAACCAAATTTCCTTATCTAATACTAATGGGAAGGGATTTATATAATGTAGCTTTGTCAATAATTTGGTCGTTTTACCAGCGTTTTAACTAGACGACTTCGACTAGACTATCGTTATACCTAGGTATATGATGTTGGCGTCTATTAACTATATGACGATGTATAAGAGGATGATGTACGCGGGCAGAGAGTAGGTCTTGAAGGCCTGTGAGCAAGCCGGTATTAAACTTAATAATATTAACGACTATACTTGCGATGCGTGCTTACGCGCTAAAGTAACCGACTACATCCCTAAGGGCACCCATCCAGTCACGACTATACCACTTCAGTACGTTCGAGTCGATGTAATATTATACAATATACTTGGATATATGGGAGCTCGTTACGCGGTCCATTTTATCTGTGACGTCTCTGGATATTATTGGGTAAAGTTTTGTAACAACAAAGGCGATGCCTACATTATTGTTACCCAGTTTAAGAAATGGATTGAGCTCTAGATTGGGCTTAAGTTCAAGATTCTGGGTTTCGATGACGGTCCTGAATTTGGGTTTAATACTAAAGAATTCTAACGAAGTAAGCTCGTTGAATGGGTTCGTGAGGAAGGAGTTTAGATCTACAAAACCCTAGTATATACCTCTTAGATGAACGGTAAACCAGAACGAGCTGGCCATACCATCATGACCAGAAGCAGGGCGTTGATGCTGGATCTGGGTATACCAGAATACCTCTGGCTTTTAGTGGTCCAGGCGGTTGTGATGGTGCTCAACGTTATACCAACCAAGTCAAACCCCGATAACAAAACTCCCTATGAGATCTTTACGAGGGCGATCCTTGGTTTCCTAGCGGATTATATTAAGCCTAAGATAGATTATTTGAGGGCCTTCTTCTGTACAGTATATTATTTTATCAAACTAGAAAAGCGCACCAAAGGAGACAAGTTCGAGGAACGTGCTCGCCGCGGCAAGTTTCTGGGATATGACGACAACTATGGAAGGATTTGTTGGATTTGGGATCTAGAAACTGGCGCAATTATACGTGCTAGCGCTGTTAAGTTCTTTGAAGACGATGATAAACCTAAGAATCTAGAAGCAGAGGCTTTACCCTATGGAGTCTTCTTTTTAGATTAATCTGTTGAAGAAATCGAGGAAGTCGCTAATAGCGGGGTTACTGTCTGGGTTACTGCTACCGGTTTATATCGACGATCTCCAGCTGAGTCTTCAAATCAGCGATCATCTAACCAGACTGCTAATGACCAGCAGAAACAACAGAAGAAGGATACTTTCGTTCCCTTCATACACGACAAACCATACCCCACCCCAGAGATCACTCCAGATCCTGCGGCAGGTGCTCCAGCTCCAGCGACTGCTGCGAGCGCTCTAGAGCTACCTACCCAGCCGACGACAACGACGATCTCATTACGAGACGAACCGATCTAGTCGATTGAGTATAATGAATAATAACGTGATACTGTGGATTTTGAAGATCTTGATGAAGATAACCCTATACCTCTCGGCACGTTTCTTGATTAAGGCGAGAAGATGGTGACGGCTCCTAATAGCCCGACTGATGACGGATTGCCCCTCCTTCTACCTCAACCTTCCCTAGCACCGCGGTTTTCGGTTACCCCTTAACCCCCTCCGTAGAGACTACCTGTATTACTAGCGATAGTTATACTTGTGTAGGTTGAGTAAGATATTGGAATACTTTAGATACTAGACTTACCGGCGGTTAGCTTAAGACCATCCGTGGAGTTTCTAACCCTAGCGGTAAGGCAATAACTACCTATTGGCAGACCTCGTCGTTTTGCTATAGTTAAACTACCCGACTTTAAATACGGTATATAATTTGTTGTTGATAGTAATAGTAACGTTATCGAGCGTAACGTTAAGTTGTTCTTTGGTATAGTAGAGGCGAGGTACGTTACTAGACTACCCTAGTACTGTTTGACGACGATGAAGGTTATCTATGATCTTCAAACACACTCTAACGGTCGTACTATCCCTAAGAACTTCTGGGCGGCTAAGAAACTTTATAACTATATGTTTGCTGCAATACCCTAACTAGCCTATGATGATAGTACTAGTATAGGGACGCTACAGTGAACTATGCACTTGTAGCTAAGCGGAGCGGAAG
>MU859435.1:4038-17269 GCA_033297205.1 Pseudoneurospora amorphoporcata
GCTACACTGCTCGTGGCTGAACTGCCTGGCAGACTTGCCAGGCGAGTGCCCAGCTGGTGCCGCACCTGATTCAACCAATCAGGTGTGTTACCCTCCTGGTAACTTTCTGGCTCGTGCGCCCGCACGTCCCTTCCAAAAGGACAACTTCTGCCGCCTCTTTCTCCCTTTTCCTCTTCGTAGACCGCCAGCATCTGTGTCAACTGTGCTGCACCCCTTACAATTTGTTACAGTACGAACCGATTTCCTCGCTCAAAAAGTTGTTAGTAGACCTAACACCTAACACCTAAGCGGTCCTTCCTGTTAGTGCGCGTCCGTAATGCAAAACCTTCACTCCGCACCTCCATTTGCATTTTGCACTTCCATTTGAAGGCATCTACATCACCATTTACACCTCCGTTTCAGGGAAAAAGGTTATATACCTTTTTGCGGTCCAACCCAGGATTCAGCCTAACGTTTACTACCAGAAAGCGCGGCCGGAGGTACCCCCGGACACCTAATCACATGGAACCTCGAAGATGTGGAGGGCACACAAACTTGGAGGAGGCCCTTCCTGTTGTGGGGGCCCTCCAGGATGAACAGGGACGGCGCGTCGGCCAGTGGAAAGACAGGGTTGCGTGGAATATAGGGCCGATACCGCCTGAAGGCCCTCGAAAGGAGGTATGCCATTACTTCCAAGGCAGCCTCTGGGTGCCCGACATCTCCACAAGGTGGCAAGTTCTTTCTGTCTGGGATTTGGTATATAATGAAGAGCGCAATGGGGATATTACACGGTTCAACATTCGCAAGCAAAGAACAGAGGCCAAAAGGAAATGGATACATCTCCCAATTGCCAGAAGAGACCTAGTTCTTGACCTCACAAAGAGGATATACGTTGCTTCCGGACGGGACCTAAGAGCATATCAGAAGGTGGAAAAGCTTGTCAGCGACATGTTTAGACAGGTTGACGTAACAGGGCCAAAGGGAAAGGTGCACTTTAAAGTATATATATCCCTGTTCATCCTTGTGCAGAAGGTCTCATATTCGGGCAGCTGACGCTGCGAAGTTCAAGAGTTTGAAGCACGATCATCAAGCCGATCCTGGCGTCAATCATCAAACCGATCCTGGCGTCGATCATCAAGCCGATCTTGGCGACAAAGAGTGTATATCAAATAGCATATACGCCATAGTAGTACATCTTCTATCCCATATATATCTTTACGTACACAGCTACTAATTATACTACTATCGTAGCTTCCTGTGGTCGACGTTAAGAAGAAAGATTATATTTCAATGGCACGTATAGCTCAGGAACAAGCTACAAAGAATTCCAGGCCCCTACAAAAAATCAAATTGCACCTCGATAAACGAGCCAAGGAGCGCTTTGGTCATATGCTTAAGGCAGTCAATTTTATAGACCAACCGCTACCTCGCGGTCTAGATGAATCATATCACGCCGATTTGGACAACGAAAAGCTGGACTTTCTCAACAACGACCAGGTCATAGTGCGATACATTAGGTACATGAAGGCCAGATATTCGCGGGTGCTCAGGGAAATAGGGTATCCAACTGGGCACGGCTCGTCGGACACTGAACAAATGACATCTTCCCATACGCACTATGAAGAGACTGAGTCTGCACCTCAACTCGACCAGGAACTTACGGGCGTCGGGGACAAAGGCAGCGCAAGCATTAATAATGCAGGACCTATCATCATACCTAAACCTATCTCCTTACATGAATCGGATGACTTCTTAACTATTCCGTATTTCTAACTTTTCAAGATCGACGCAGGTAAGATTCATCTGAGCTGACATTCATATTTTGTACCTTCACTAACCATGGGAATGGTATCTTAAGACACGATAGTCACTCTATATCCGGAAAGATAGCACAAGGACAACGAACAACAACTATATCTACATATTCTAGAGAACATCAGTAACGACCGACACATTCACAAAAGTACCGAGAATAGCGGCATAGACCTGGACATAGATCTTGTATCGAGGGCTATTCTTAAGGCCTGCATATCGTTTGAGGCAAAGGCGCTTGTTCCGTATATCAACCCAGATACTATCTCCAACGATCCCGGATATACGCCACTCATAAGGGTAGTACTTTCATATACAAAAGTCTTTTCGGCCTCCATTAATCGACTTGTGAGTCCGCCAACAAACCCAAAAAATTACATTATATCTTCGACATACTAAATGCAACGGAGCTTACCTAATATATCGAAGTTATAGAGCACTTTGAGGAGCTCAAGTCAGGAATGGATTCGCCTAGGAAAAATCCAAACAGATTTTATACTTACATACAGCGAGGAACGGTTATCTTAATTGAAGTCAACGACATTCTCGGCGAGATCCTAATGATCAAGCGGGTCTTACTAGGCCAATCCGAGGCGTATAATACCTTCAAGAGCGAAGTTCTACTTGAAAAGTTGGGGAAATTACCACAAAAACATCCATCACCTTTAATTGTACGACTAGAGGCCATTCAAGAAAGGGCGGAACGTATTCGATCGATGGTATGTACCAGGCCGCACAATTCCCTCCCAAGAAGCCCTCGTAATATATAACGCTGAACCACTCCTGCTAATAATTCTACCTACCCTAACTAAAGGTTACCACCTCGCTAGACTTGCGTACTACTCTCGAAGATGCGCTAGCGCGAAGCCAGCAGTCCACCCTGATCTTTATCTTCACAGCAATCTCAATCCTATTTATTAGTATCACCCGCCCAACCGGCTACATAACAACTAGCCCTCCTCTATTACTAGCTTCCTTAACTACTATCAAGCTGTGATTAATACTAATTAATATACTAATTCGCAGGCTCCCTTATCGGTAATAGTCGGAGTGCTTGCATTGAATATAAGAGGCTTACCAAAGGAGTGGACGCCTTCTCCTCTTACTAAAGTATTTAGTATATACCTATTATCATATACTTTCTCACAGTATTTAGAATACCTTTTTTCCCAGATCATTCTTCCACCACCCATCCTAAGCAATGCTTCATTCAGGTTACGTTGTATCTCATATACTAACCTTTCCTTACCCTTTATAGGCCTTACAAGCCTCGGTACAATTGGGATTTATCTCTTTCTCTAGGGCATCTTCAAGGTCTATCAATCACAATCGCTCTCCCATACAATCAAACGCACAAGCCTCCGTCACCACAATATCCTTGGCCATCATAGTCACCCCGGCTCCCGCCTCAGCATCAACCGCATCAACCGCGAGTAGAAAGGCGCGTAGTAGAATCGTATAAAGACATAGAGGGGAATAGACAAATCTAATTCCGGTAACCCAGAAACAACCTTTGGTCGAACGTCTTCTCTCCACGCGGAGGATATAGAGCTTAGTGGTCTTCGTAGTAGAAGACGTCGGGGATTGAGAGGACGATGAACAGAGACGGCGGCGCGGGAGGATATAGAGTTTAGTATTCTTTATAGTGGTTAAATCCATCGCCTCTTATTTCTCTCTTTTCGTTGGATAGTGTTGAATTTCATTTTTCTCTTTCTTTTCATTTTAAGGTCAATTTATTTACCTACTTAGCAAGAAGCTCCAAAAATGCTCGCTACGTCGCAGCATGACGAGACGACACTAGAAGGCTGACGAGGCTGGAAGGGTGAGAGGGGAAAAATTAATGCGGAAATTCTCAAGCGAAACCTGTTCAAACCAGCGCATAACAACGTAGCACTGCGGTATAGGCCGCCGGGGTTAATTCAGAGGGTTATACTACCAGCGTTGATAGGCATATCTCCGAGACCATTTACAGTGCTCGAAAACCCGTTGTAGCTCAGTACTCCATCATATTTTCCATTGCGGCACTATCACGTTCTACTGCAACGGTACGGTACTCGTGCGTCTACTGGGTTGATCACTTGTATAACTCGGTTTCTAGTACGAACACAAAACGGTATAATCGTTTACAGGATAACGGGGTTATCTATACATTCCTCAAGGCGAAATACCTTTATTGGCTGGAAGCTCTAAGTCTACTCCAAGCTATGCCTGCGGGCGTTATTACTATTAAAAAGCTCGAAGGCCTACAAGTAAGTATAATTCTAACTCCGCACTAGGAACTTAATCTAACTAAAGATATAAGGAGGTAATAATCAGTCGCAATTATCAAAGCTTGTTTAGGATGCTTACCGGTTTGCTCTATCTTATAAGTCAATAATAGAGCAAGCTCCACTTCAAACATACATATCAGCGCTTGTATTTGCTCCAAGCGGTAGCTTAATAAAGAGGAGTTGGGCAGAAGGACAAGGACGATATTGCACTTCCCCATCCGACCTATCGTATATATGTTCGGGTCTCCGTCGACTTTGCCGTACTGATCGCCGTCTTCGTCCCATAGCTTATCGATAAGGAGGCATACGGCGTCGAATTCGAGACGGAGCGCGCATATTATCGCAACTTCGAAGTCGCTGCGCCCGTTGGGACAGGTGAAGCCATCAAGCCGTTGACTCAATAATACATCCATAGGCTACTATTACTACGTTCTTTACACGAAACACCGTGAGAACATTCACCAATAGGGTGCACCTCGTTTTAAATCAATCGTTCTCCATCTCTAACTAATTCTCATTCAAATATACTAGCCAATTACGTAGTTTGCTAAGTATGCTAAGCATATTGAGGCATTAGTCTGAAGGCACTTCTTAAGATATGATTGGCCTTACAGCGCGAGGATAAATCGTTTCGATAGAAACGTACGGTAGCTCAAAACGGAGTGGGGCTGCGGCTGTATCTTAGGCGCTTAACGACGGCAAATCATAGGGCCTGGTTTTAATGCCTAATACACCTTGGAACGCACGTTTTGCTCTCTCCTTTCTTATCTAAGAACACATCTGAAGTGGTATGGGTTACACAGAGTCAACGACCCAAGCAGGACTCGGGGGAAAAAAAAAAAAAGGGTTGACGGGAAGAGCGAAATAATGTCGGTGGGCCCTCGACGTTGGTACTAAACAGAGAGGAAGCGAGGAGACAAGGCAGACAAAGTTCTCAAGGTGTTGGGGCCGTTGACTGTTGCGCTGATTGCGGCGGCTATTGTTATTATTATTGTTATTTTTAACATCTACTTCCGCCTCCCGTAAGGCATGAGACATGCCGCATCGGTGAATCTAGTATACAAAATTAAGAGGAATGCCCTAACTATCTACTAAAACTATTAATCCGAGGGCAAACCGAGGCTTATTACCAGTGTAAATCACGTGTTGCCCATAGCGTAAACGCGGCCCAACACTTCCAATCGAATCGCCCAGCGAGCGAGCCGCCAGTATATAGCGGGATCCGTAGAACAAAGGAAAAGACAAAAGAAAGGGCAAAATCACTCCTCTCCGCTCTCGCTCTCGCTCTCCTCCTCCCGTACGGCTTCCTCCCGCCGTCTAACTCAATAGACCAGCCTATCCAAATCCGCCGTAACCTCCTCGATCTCATGGCCTTGGCCAACTTCTATCCCTTCGTCCCGTAGGAATCCAATAAGATCGTCAGCGGTGCCTCCGTCGTCAATGTGCTGTTGCCAGAGTGTCTGGCGCCAAGCTTTCCTTGTGCAAGTCCACGAGAAGAAGTGGGAGGTCTGTATTCTGGCAATAAATCGTTGCCAGTAGATACCGATAGCAAGGGAGAGATTCTCCCGCGTAGTCGCCTCGCCTGTAACTGGGGAGACCGCATACGCCTTCCTGCAGAAGAAAGGATGGAAGGGATTCTTCCAGCTTCCACAGAAGCATGTCAGCAGGGCGTCCTCGTGTTCAAAGCGCTCGTGGTAGTCCTTGAAATCACCGTGGCCAGACCTGGCCGCGGGGAGATGGTGTAAAGAGCGTCTGTCCAACTCTTTTAGTTCGTCGTTAGGCTTGATAGAGACCCCCAGCCGGTAGTCTGCATAAGACTCTGGCTTGTTCGCGGCCCACCATGCCTTGAAATCCGTACGCACCTCCCTCTTAGCAAGCCGCCTTGAATGCGCAAGGGTAGCAAGGCCTTCATTGACTACCTCTCCCCCTTCAGCTCCCGCCTTAGCGAGTGTCAGTGGGGGCGAGGCGGAGAAGAGACTGAACCTCGTTGCGAATGGCGAAAGTGTCGTTGTTGGCGAAAGGGGAGTCCCTATCTAGTCGGAGAAAGACGCGGCCGTCACTTTGGGGCAGCGTAGCCTTACGGGTGGGGCCGGGGTGGGAGCAGGATGCAGAGCGGGCGGCCGGAGTGGGATTCGCACCACGGGCGGCAGCTTCTGCGAAGGAAGCGGGCCCCTTCCCTTTGCTGGCAGCCTTCTTGCCTGCTGGGGCGGTGGAGTCCGGGGTAGGCGAGGGAGGCGAAGCAGAACTTTTCTGTAGGGCGGCGGTAATGGTCCGTGCGAGGCAGTCGGCTTCACGTGCGTGAGCGGGCGAGAGGACGGAGAAGCGGGCGAGTTCGGTGTTGAGGAAGGCGGCGAAGGAGCGGTAGACCTCCGCTCTAGCGAGAGCTTCCGAGATGACGGTCTCAGCGAAGGACGTGATGGAGCCGGAAGCAGCAGGGGAGGCGGTGGTGGCGTGGGCGGGACGGACTTCCTCGTCTGCAGTCCGGGCTCTCTTGGCCGACTGCGCCGTCGTGGAGGGCGGGGGCGGGACGCAAAGGGTGTCCGGCAATGGAGTTACCGGTATTAAGACCGGTAGAGGCGGTTTGGGGGCCCCAAGGGGCGAAGGCGTAGACATTTCGTGGTTGTGGTTGTTGGGATATCGACCGTGAAAACGGCGATTTGGGTGGTGTTAAGGGTTTTGCGGGCAACCAAGCGTTAACGCTAACACTTAGCGCCAAGACTTTTTGTTGTAGGAGGAAGATGTATAAGGATAGGATGTGAATGCGAGAATAAGGTAACCAAAAATCGGGGGATATCTTAAACTTTTATCTTGAAATACAATCCGTGAAGAAATTCTCTTCACCTATTGCTCTATGTTAGATGAAGTACAACGTCTTCGACTTTGGTAGATTGGCATATAAAAAGCCCTTTCGGTTATCTATACTATACTACTACTATTATCTACGGTGGTTGTTATACAGACGCTCGCAGATATTAAATGGTTGCGCTATCGGGAGAGACATGAAGAACAAGTTGCATTGGCGTCGACACAATTTGGGATATAAATCTAACGACAAGCATCCTGCTGCCTTGTCTGGGTGATCTAGGTTTCTCTCTCCTTTCTTTTTCATTCGGAAGACACCTTCTCCGGCGACTTACCTGGCAATCACCTGTAACCAGCTCGGGGAAGGCTCTCGATTTGGAACGCTGATTGGCCTCAAACTGGTCTTCATTTATAGTCACTAACAATAACCAGGGTTTGTTACGCTACAAAAGCCTCTTTTCTGTCTCTCTCCGTCTATTCTTATACCTCTATCCGCAACCCCCTATCTTCTTCCTCCCTCTTCCTCTCCTTCCTCAAGCAGCGTTAAGGCACAAGAACACTCTCCCTCCCTCTTCCTCCCTCTTCCTCTAACTTGCTCTTCCCCTCTCTATCTTATCAACGAGGCAGACAGGCTCGTATTCTGCCTTGCCTGACGAACTTGCACAAATACCAGACATTTAGCTAACACCCACCTCCCTCCTCCAGGCAGCAGCCGCTCAGTGTTACGACGCTTATCATAGTTGTGAGGACTTCCGTGCGAGATACCAGGGGAAATTTGGCCGCACGCCATACGTTTCCCCCCGGATCCAGGACATGTGTTACCAGAGCTGTTTGTTGTCGGCCAGTACTCCGGAATATAACCGGCGTAACGCCAGAAGAGTCTTTTTGGGACATCCCCATTCCCTTAAGGCTCATTCGGTCACCATCTCCTAGTCTAGTCTGGTGTAATTATTTACCCTAACTGGTTGCTATTACACTGGAAACGATTGTCCGGAAGGACGCCAGTGATAATGGAAAAGAGATAAAGATAGGGGAATGACGCCTAATGGATTACACACCCTCTAGCGGCGGAAAGGTGGAGGGATCTTTGTAGCGCCGCACCTGGCATCAAGCCTAATGTCAGCGTGCCACATCAACGTTCATCTTTCAAGGATTAAATGCAGCTTTGATGTTGCAATGGAGGACATGCCAAAAAGGCAACCAGAGGGTTCAGTTCGGGTAGCGTTTGTTTTGATATCAAGGCTTCCAGCCTCGCTTCGGGGGGCGCCCTAGCTGCCGGCTTCTGATCCTAGAGCTGTGGTTGCCTTGTCGCTCTCAACGCCGCCGTCACCTTGTTCCGCAGCCCTGGCATGCAGCTCTCTCAGCCAATCAACTCGTCTACTGACCGAGTGCAATCTTGGCAGTGTCAGGACGGTCTACTTTTCTCGTAATCCGCCCAATTATATTCATCCTTTTAGCGCCGCCTCCCTACTCACCGTAATGCCTCCGTCCGAACGATATGGATATGGGAGCTGGTGGTTCAGTTTTTTGACCCTACCACGTGATTAAAAGACCCGTTTCCTGTCCTTCCCGCTCCCATAGATAAGAGCACTGAGGGGCAGCTTATGTATGGGAGTTGGAAGGATATGAACCGGGTCTTTTAATCACGTGGTAGGGTCAAAAAATTGAACAACCTCCTCCCATATCTATATCGTTCGGACGGAGGCATTACGGTGAGTGGGGAGGCGGCGCTAAAATGATTGATATAATTGGGCGGATTATGAGCAAAGTAGACCGTCCTGACACTGCGGCTAAATCTTTTACACGGGTAACACCAAGATTGCACTCGGTCAGAAGACCATTCCTGATTGGTTCTTCGTACTCCTCGGCCCAGTTATGTGTATGCAGATGAGAGCGTGGCAAGGGAATCTCCTCGATCCCACCGTCCAGCACGTTCTATCTGGACCTTGAGGGCAAAAGTCTCGGCCGCAATGGAACCCTCTCCCTCTTGACGGTACTCGTCCTTCCCACGCAAGCAACAAGCAATGTCGATGTCCAAACCCTCGGCGACTCTGCTTTCACCACTCCCGGCATAGGCGGAAATACCCTCAAAGCCATTCTCGAGGCCTTCCTCTGTTGTTCCTTGCGTCTGATTCTCTTCGTTGAGGCGTCATCTCCAGGGGTTGGTGGTGGAATGAGACGGTTGCGAGGACGCGGCGGGCCGCTGCGGGACGCCATGCCGAATTGAGCCCACCCCGGGCCCGCTCCTTTTTTGGTGAGTTTCCCTCGTGACTCTCGGCGCTTACAGTAAAATCGCGTTTCAGTCGGTCTCCGAGATACTTAGGGACGCTCAATCTTTTAGCAATAGATGGTGAGGACCAAATGCGATGGAGAGCCTCTTTTGGGAATTCTAGCCACGGCTATAATCGATATTATCTCAACAGAATGACGCGCCGCCCGGCAGTTCTACGTTCCTGGGCAAAACTTCCTCTCAGTGCTCGCCGGTAACCCTAACCCGCTTCCTTTCCTCACCTCACCGTTCCTGAATGTACCTTCTTCCCTGAAGCTCACCGTGACTTTCAACCACGTGATGTGGAGGGCAATAGAGCGAGCAAGCATCCAATCAAGACCATCTTCCCAATGCATTGCCTTCTCCTCTTTACCCATCCACTCAGAGCAGCTCTCCATTACAATAAAGGCTGACCAACGCCTTTCCTTTCCGGGCTTGGCGCCCTGGGCCTCTCAATCATCTATGCCCAACGATGTACCCAACGTGATATTGGCGAGTCTTCTGCTTGTAAGACAGCTGTGTCGAAGAGGTTGTGCCGAAGAGGCTGTGCCCGATACCTCTACTCAGTTCGCGTCGGGTATGGTGGAAGTCTGAGTCCTGCGGGATTGGTGATCCAGGCAAAGGCAGCGCCTTGAAACAAAGACAACAACAGCAACCACCTTCAAGGCTCCCAATCAAACCCACCGAGATATACGCTACGAATTTTGTCAGTTACTTACGGTAAGTAGTTCTCGTTTGTCAAGCAATTTCCCTAGTTTCAACTGCTGATTTACTGTACCTACAGTCCCGCCAACATAAGCCGTCCGCTCGCAAAGCCTGCGGGCCTTTTCCCACCATCGAACATTTGTATGATTAGCTGCCGAGGGAGCTGAGGCTGGCGGACTCTGCAATGCGACTTCTGGAGCGTGACGATACCGGCGGGGTCCGTCTGATAGAGGACCTACCCAACGATAAAATTCCACCGTATGCGATACTTTCACACACATGGGGCCCCGAAGAGGTCCTCTTCAGAGATATGAAGGACGGTACAGGCAAGAATAAAGCAAGCTACGCTAAGATTCGTTTTTGCGGAGACCAGGCCTGGCGCGATGGGTTGAAATTCTTCTGGGTCGATACATGCTGCATCGACAAGTCTGACAGCGCCGAACTTCAGCACGCTCTCAACTCCATGTTCTATTGGTACCGCAGCGCGGTGAAATGTTACGTGTACCTAGCAGACGTCTCAACCCATCAGCACGACGCCGGCCCCGGTTGGCAACCGGCCTTTCGAGAGAGCAGATGGTTTTCCCGAGGATGGACTCTCCAAGAGCTCATTGCCCCAAAGATCGTCGAATTCTTCTCTAAAGAGGGCGAGCGCTTAGGAGATAAGGAGTCTCTAGAACAAGAAATCCACGATATAACCGGAATTCCGCGAAAAGCCTTCCAAGGTGTCCCTCTATCTGATTTCAGCGTCGTCGAACGGATGCGATGGATCGAGAAGCGTAACACAGAACGCGAGGAAGACAAAGTGTACTCTCTATTCGGCATTTTCGATATACACATACCGGTTCTCTACGGTGAAGGAAGGCCGAAAGCATTGAAGCGGCTGCAGGACAAGGTTCACGAGAATTACCTCTGTCTGGCAAAATTGTGGCCCACAGGCCCGCGTGAACCGCACGTCGAAAAGGAGCGGATCGAGCAGGCGAAGGGTGGTCTGCTGGCTAATGCTTACCGCTGGGTCTTCGACAACCCCGACTTCAACCGATGGCGCCAGCTGCGGGAGAGTCGCCTGCTCTGGATCAAGGGAGATCCAGGCAAAGGCAAGACCATGTTGCTATGCGGTATTATCGACGAGCTAGAGCGGCGTGTTATCGCTGACGGCGGCAATTTGGCGTATTTCTTCTGCCAAGCTACCGACTCGCGTATCAATAACGCAACTGCCGTACTAAGAGGCTTAATCTACCTACTTGCCCACCGGCAACCACGCCTGCTCTCATATCTACCGGAGAACACATACCCCTCCGATGACACAATGGCATGGATCGTCCTGTCTAAGGTTTTACGCGAGATGCTAAAAGACCCGAACTTGAAGGTTACCTATCTAGTAATTGATGCTTTAGATGAATGTGTGACAAACCAACCGCAGCTTCTCGAATTGATCGTCCAGATATCATCTATATCTGCTCGTATCAAGTGGCTTGTATCTAGTCGCAACGAGGTGCAGATCGAAGAACAGTTGGCGATCGTCGCGCAGCAGTCCAGACTCAGCCTCGAGCTAAACGCCGAATCCGTCACCACTGCCGTCAATGCATATATCCGCAACAAAGTCTTTTACTTGTCGCAACGGAAACAATACGATAGTAAAATGCTGACGGAAGTACATGACTATCTCTCTTCTAATGCGAATGGGACTTTTCTCTGGGTGGCCTTAGTCTACCAAGTACTTGCGGACCCGAGAGTTCAGAAGTGGCAGACACTAAAAAAGTTACGGGCATTCCCCCCCGGATTGGATTCCCTATATGCGCGGATGATGGAGCAGATTATTCAGTCCGATGATGTGGATCTGTGCAGGCAAATTCTTGCCATCTCCTCTATTGTTCGCCGACCCATCAGCCTTCAAGAACTGACCACTCTCGTCGAGATGTCAGACGATATCTCAGATAATCCGCAGTCCCTGGAAAAGCTTATAGGGCTTTGCGGCTCGTTTTTGACTCTTCGAGACCAGACTGTTTATTTCGTCCACCAATCAGCTAAGGACTTTCTACTGGGCAAGGCCGCGCACCAAGCCTCCCGCAACGCTTTCAACTGGGTCTTCCCCCTGGGAATACAAGACATAAACCACATCATATTCTCAAAGTCGCTCAATGCGATGTCTACGGTCTTGCGACGCGACATGTATGGCTTAGAGGCACCCGGATTCCCAATCAACGAGGTTCGAAAGCCACCTTCAGACCCACTGGCTACAGTGCAGTACTCATGCGTTTATTGGGTCAGCCACCTTTCTGAATTTGTTTCCGGTATAGATGGGAACCGGGACGCTTTCCTACACGACGGTGAGGCCGTCCATGGATTCCTCGCGAAGAAGTACCTTTACTGGCTTGAAGCTCTTAGCCTACTCCGAGCCATGTCTGAGGGCGTCATCGCCATTAGACAGCTCGAGAGCCTACTAGTAAGTATGAGACTAACTGCGCACCGGAAACTCTATCTAACTTAAAGATATAGGGAGGCAATGATCAGTGGCAGTTAACAAAACTTGTTCGGGATGCTCACCGATTTATTCTATCTTATAGATGGATAATAGAGCAAGCTCCGCTTCAAGCTTATATATCAGCGCTCGTGTTTGCTCCGTCCAGCAGCTTAATAAAGAGCAATTTCAAAGCAGAAGAACCTGACTGGATTCGAAGTAAGCCGGCTATAGAATCAGATTGGAATGCATGTCTCCAAACCTTGGAAGGCCATAGCGGTTCGGTTCGGTCAGTGGCCTTTTCGCCCGATGGCCAGCGGCTCGCATCCGGTGCGAGCGATCACACGATCAAGATCTGGGATGCGGCGTCGGGGACCTATCTCCAAACCTTGGAAGGCCATAGCGGTTGGGTTTCCTCAGTGGCCTTTTCGCCCGATGGCCAGCGGCTCGCATCCGGTGCGGGCGATCGTACGATTAAGATCTGGGATGCGGCGTCGGGGACCTGCCTCCAAACCTTGGAAGGCCATAGCGATTGGGTTTCCTCAGTGGCCTTTTCGCCCGATGGCCAGCGGCTCGCATCCGGTGCGGGCGATCGCACGATCAAGATCTGGGATGCGGCGTCGGGGAGCTGGGATGCGGCGTCGGGGAGCTGGGATGCGGCGTTGGGGAGCTGCGTCCAAACGATTAATATCGGCACTACAGCAAATTACATATCGTTTGACCATACTAACCGTTATTTACTTACCGACGTTGGACGTATTGATATAGCTACAATGACTGCCAAAAGCCAAATTGTGCTCGATAATCCAGAGAGATATGGCTATAACGTAGGATCAAATGGGTCTTGGATTACTTGCAACGGCCAGAATGTACTCTGGCTGCCACCAGAACGTCGAGCCTTTTGCTCCGTCTTCCAAGAGCGGATAATATTCATTG
>MU859436.1:0-17266 GCA_033297205.1 Pseudoneurospora amorphoporcata
TTTTTGTACGCTAGATTCACCGATGTGGCACGTCTCATGCCCTACGGGAGGCGGAAGTAGACGTTAAAAATAACAACAACAACAACAACAACAACCGATCAAGTTCATTTTGCAACAATTCTATGAGCTTCTCCTGAGTGTTCTCGAGGACCTTTGCCACGACCTAGTGATAGTAAGTTTCCAGTTCCTCATCTAACGTTCTGCTGCTCGTTTGCTTACCTTGTCTGTGAGCAGATCCTTGGCCTTCATGTAGTCGCAACAATGCTCGATCGCAAAATCTTCCATCGCTTTGGCCATTTGCGGGCAGAGTTCACAGCCGGGGTGGGCAGGGATGGGAGGTGGGACGAGGACGGTTCCGTCCGGTCCGGTTATGGTGCGCGTGGATGTGCCCGCGATGCCCGTGACTGTGGTGATGGTGAGGCTTGTGGCTCCCGTACCCGTGGTCTCTGTGACAATTTGGGATTGTTGGGCTGGCGCTTCAGGTGTAACCGTGACAGTGGAAGGGGCAGCATACTTCCACTTTCCCCGAATCAGGTAGACTGCCACGTTCGAGGGGACGATCATCTCCCCGTCGCCTTTGGTTGCCCAGATGGCTTTGCCGCTGGGATTCTGGAAGGCGAGGCTCTCGCACCCCAAGAAGCAGATCTTCCTCTCGTACCCGACGGGCGGTATGAAGTCGGCTGGCAGCCAGTCGACATTATTGAAAAAATTCTTGTCTTGGGTCAGAGGCGTCCAGCGCTGCTCTTGTACACCTTATCGGAATTAGACCTCTGTCAGTTTTTTAGTTGGGGGAAAGAGTCTGCGTACCAAGATCTCTCGAGACATTGCCGGGTCCTCCGCAACGTCAGCTTCTATTATGAGAAATAGTCCTTGGAATATGATTGACGTTGGCGCTTCAGGTGTAACCGTGATAGTGGAAGGGGCAGTTGCAGGAATGGGAGACTTTTTGTCCGCATCCATGTCCGCTAAGGAGAGTCTGGCGTAGTATTGGGCTAGAAAGTCCTTTTTGGATTGCGGATGAGATAGGTGAACGGAGTTAGTATGATCCATTGAGGCTGGTGTAGAATCTAGGTCTCTTGGATGTCGTATATATGGCTTCGTTTCCAAAATGTCAAAGAATCTGTCGACTATAGGTACGTGATCGGGATTGAATTCGGGTCCAAAAGTCGGAAGAGGAGAACGAATATGTGTAGAGTGGTGTAATGTCTGTTCCTATGAGGGTCTTGAAGAGTTGACAACTGACATGTCCAAGTCTGATGATATAAGGATAGGATGTGAATGCGTGAATAAGGCAACCAAAAATCGGGGGATGTCCTGAACTTTAATCTTGAAATACAATCCGTGAAGAAACTCTCTTCACCTATCGCTCTATGTTGGATGAAGTACGACGTTTTCGACTATGGTGGATTGGCATGTAAAAAGCCCTTTCGGTTATCCATACCGTGCCACTGCTATCATCTGCGGTGGTTGTCATGCAGACGCTCGCAGATATTGGATGGTTGCGCTGTCGGGAGAGATATGAAGAATAAGTTGCATTGGCGTCGACACAATTTGGGATATGGATCTGACGACAAGCATCCTGCTGCCTTGTCTGGGTGATCTAGGTTTCTCTCTCCTTTCTTTTTCATTCGGAAGACACCTTCTCCGGCGACTTACCTGGCAATCACCTGTAACCAGTTCGGGGAAGGCTCTCGATTTGGAACGCTGATTGGCCTCAAACTGGTCTTCATTTGTAGTCACTGACAATAACCAGGGTTTATTACGCCACAAAAGCCTCTTTTCTGTCTCTCTCCGTCTATTCTTATGCCTCTATCCGCAACCCCCTATCTTCTTCCCCCCTCTTCCTCCCTCTTCCTCAGGCAGCGTTAAGGTACAAGAAGACTCTCCCTCCCTCTTCCTCTCTCTTCCTCAGGCAGCGTTAAGGCACAAGAACACTCTCCCTCCCTCTTCCTCCCTCTTCCTCTAACTTTCTCTTCCCCTCTCTATCATGTCAACGAGGCAGACAGGCTCGTATTCTGCCTTGCCTAACGAACTTGCACAAATACCAGACATTTAGCTAACACCCACCTCCCTCCTCTAGGCAGCAGCCGCTCAGTATTACAACGCTTATCATAGTTGTGAGGACTTCCGTGCGAGATACCAGGGGAAATTTGGCCGCACGCCATACGTTTCCCCCCGGATCCAGGACATGTGTTACCAGAGCTGTTTGTTATCGGCTAGTACTCCGGAATGTGACCGGCGTAACGCCAGAAGAGTCTCTTTAGGACATCCCCGTTCCCTTGAGGCTCATTCGGTCACCATCTCCTGGTTTGGTCTGGTGTAATTGTTTACCCTAACTGGTTGCTATTATACTGGGCACGATGGTCCGGAAGGACGCTAGTGATAATGGAAAAGAGATAAAAATAGGGGAATGACGCTTAATGGATTACATACCCTCTAGCGGCGGAAAGGTGGAGGGATTTTCGTAGCGCCGCACCTGGCATCAAGCCTGATGTTAGCGTGCCATATCAACGTTTCATCTTTCAAGGATCAAATGCAGCTTTAATGCTGCAATGGAGGACATGCCAAAAAGGCAACCAGAGGGTTCACTTCGGGTAGCGTTTGTTTTGATATCAAGGCTTCCAGCCTCGCTTCGAGCCAAGCCCCATGCAAGTATGCCAGGGGGCGGGGGTGCTCACACGGGCCCCCACTGGCCCAGGCTTAAAGCCATCCCACCCTAGCTGCCGGCTTCTGATCCTAGAGCTGTGGTTGCCTTGTCGCTCTCAACGCCGCCGTCACCTTGTTTCGCAGCCCTGGCATGCAGCTCTCTCAGCTAATCGACTCGTCTACTGACCGAGTGCAATCTTGGTAGTGTTAGGACGGTCAACTTTTCTCGTAATCCGCCCAATTATATTCATCTCTTTAGCGCCGCCTCCCCACTTACCGTCTCGCCTCCGTCCGAACGATATGGATATGGGAGCTGATGGTTCAGTTTTTTGACCCTACCACGTGATCAAAAGACCCGTTTCTTGTCCTTACGGCTCCCATAGATAAGCCGACATATCGCCAGACTAGTAGTTGGGTCGGTGACGACCAGCGAATCCCTGGTGTTGTAGGTTTGTTCTGTTTTCTTTTTGCTTTTTTGCTTTTGCTTTTTTTTTTTTTCCGCAATCGTTTTGTCACCTTGTTGATTTCACATACTGGGATTGTGTTTCGCTGTGCTCTTCTTTTGTTGTTGTTATTGTTGCAATGTTATACAGGGACAATTGGTCGGTCTGTGGTTCCAGTTTGGGTCAGTACGTCATCGGATTGATGTCAAATAGTTTACAGTGTGTTATTGGGTGTAGATGTTGTCGCACGGACATTTGCCCACAGTTTTGGGTTAGGGTTGCCGAGGCTTAGCAGAGCCTCAACGCCTGGCATCAGCCTTATGAATGCCCGGCGGCCGCAGGCCGCGAGACTCAACCTCACTTCGGCCAGACTCTCAGCCACCAGCATTGCTTACCCAAGCCCCTCTCGACGCCATCAGGCTAGCGAGCCAACCCTGGAAGTGCCGAAGACGCTAATGAGGCACCACGAGACGATCCCAATCTCGAGACGATCCCAATCTTCCCAGAAGCGACCACAGCCAACCAGGCAAGAAGCAAGGTGCCCGGATGAAGGATGGCGCCAAAAGGAAATGAAGAATGGATGAAGGCATTCAGGAAGTTCCACACGTATGGTAGATGCCCTGAAAGCCCCAGGCGACAAGGCTTGATACGTACCTCAAGTACGTACCGATTCCCTTTGGCATAAGAAGGTCTTGAAGCCCAACCTTCTCCTGGAAGTTGAAAGGATCAACAAGGCCTTCGAGACCAAAGTAGTTTATTAGCTGAATTGAACTACTGTTCCAAGCCCTGACTACAGCCCTTGTCACAGATGTTGCCCAAAACTTGGTTATTATGGTTTTTGTTTTGTTTGCACTATGTGAAAGATAAATGTTACGATGGCGATGGCGCACCATAATTATTTACTATATCTTCCTCGTTTTGCGAAAGTATGTTTTGCCTTAACCATAATAGCTCAACCGCGTTATAGGTAAGGTATATATATACTAAAACATCCAACAATCTTTATTCCCTCGAGTGTCTTGCACACAAAACCCCCTCAACCACCGATCCCAGATAAGCCACTAGTCGTGCCCAGAGCCTACATCAGGGCTGAACACTTACCGAAATGCATCAAACAGTAAAGGATGAATTAACGGTTGTCCGAGAAAGGATGAAACGATATTACGGCCGCACGAGGTCGTCAGCGCCGACCTTCAGGAGGGGAGACAAAGTTTACCTTCTCCGTCGTAATATCAAAACCAAGCGATCCAGCGACAAGCTCGATTCTTAAAAAAAATTTGGCTACGTTTAGCTCACGCATCGTTATCTTTTGACGATCTCTCATCATCACTAATGTCAATCACGCTGTTGCTTTGGGTTCTTCTTTCCGTTGTGTCGGGATCGTCAAGATAAGTAAACGCCACTTGCAATCCCATTATGTTACTACACTTCACGTCCTCTTCGCCTTGCCCTTGACACCGAGATGCCTTGATCCTCGATCAACAACCAACCACCTTCGCTATTAGAACTGAGGTTTACCCACACAACTGCTGGAACGTCAAGAGCTTTATCGGACATTAATTCCAGCTCACCCCAGCATATCCTGTCGTGGACCACGGAATTATTTGCGAGTGTCAGTGCCTCTGGTGTTCGGGATGGCGCTTCATATCGGTCATTAAAATAGGTTATTTAATGTCATTGTCGAGGACAAATTACCACATACGACCATACCCACTGGAAAACTCGGGATCCCGTCCGCTCTCCCATAGATAAGCCGGTGAGGGCCAGACTAGTAGTTGGGTCGGTGACGACCAGCGAATCCCTGGTGTTGTATGTATTTTTTTGTCTTTTTTTTTCCTTTTGTTTTGGCTTTCTTTTCCGTTTCTTTGGACTATTGGCAAGGCGACTCCAGTGACTCCCCACTCGCCCTACCATTTTTTTCCACTCATGTTTCCGCTTTCCGTGATCAGATATGCTAGCATCATGGTGATTGTCTAGCCCAGTAGGTGTGCAATCACGCCTTTTTCTACCTACCTCACCTCTCCTGTTGATGCCACATTTTTATTTACTTGTCATAACCTGTTATTGTGGTCGTCGTCGTCGTCGTCGTGGGTGTTGCAGCGCACCATTCACTGACCGCCAGCAACCAAACATCACGGCTAATTTAGGCTAGACTTATAAATTCTCTTTTTTGCTGTGGAGCCTCAAAAGTCTCAAAGGTGGACACTGGACACAATTCACGAACAATCCGCGCCGGCTTAAGCGACAGCGGCTGAATGGGAATATCAAATCAAATGATGTATCGCGGCCGCCGCCAGACCGCCAGATTGTCATTGGAGGAGGACTGACTTATAAGAGTGGCCCCGCTGGTCCGGTCGTCCTCGATGCTCACCTTTCCGGGCTTTCCCTCGTGTATATATGTCTTCAAGTCGATTCTGCCTGCTTGTCTGTTGTCTGTTGTCTGTTGCCTGTTGTCTGTTGCCTGTTGTCTGTTGTCTGTTGTCTGTTGTCTGTTGCCTGTTGTCTGTTGCCTGTTGTCTGTTGTCTGTTCATTTCTTGATGACACACACGGATGACAGACAGAACATTTATCACGGAAAGAGTCACGGAATCGGGAACACTCGGATCTCAAAATTATCAATCTTTTCAACTATGGTACTGCGCTTCTAGAAGATCGAAGCTGTACGGACGGATAGGTAGGTGACCTGGGTATCGTACATCAACTAACTGCTCAACTGCATCAAGTGCAACTGAAAACTATTCAGGAATTTCCTTTCTTCAACACCACCTCTTTTCCATCAACTGTTCTGGTCCAAGCCGGACCCTGGAAGAAGAAAATAAGCCGTTCCTATTGAAATTCCAAGCCCTGACACCTTTATTCCTTCCTTCCTGTTGTTTACCATATTTCCCTTCCGCTTTTCAGTACCCTTCCATTTCGCTTTCCCTTTATTTTTTCCCATTACTTCCCATCCATCGAACCAATGAGGCCCGATGCTTTTCGCAGCAACAACAATAACACTAAATCAACAAGCCAGTTCATTCCATCATCACAACAGACACACATCCCTCGCAGCCATCACAGCACTAAGGTGAAAGCTCACCATTCAACTAGCTGGCTCGAAGCAGCCATCCAATCCTTCTTCTCAGTCACCACTGCATTCTCCTTCCTCCACAATCCCTGCCTCTTAAACACCTCCTTCAAATCCTTAGTACTCATCCCCCTGCTCTCCAGCGCCTTGATTTGCTCCATAATCTCCATCTTCCTCTGCTTCGTCAACAGCCCCTTGCGTCCCAAAGCCCTGCGCTCGTACGCCTCGCCATCTTCATCGGTCTTAGCGATAATTTCGGGTTTACCGGCTTTAGGCTGCCAAAGGAGTTTAGGGCTGGGGAGGGCGTAGGACTCGAAGGACGAGGCGGGGTAGGGGGGAAGAATCCAGAGGGTGGGGATTAGTGAGGGGGTTGGTTGGGGGATGGGGGCGGTCCAAAGGCCGTTATTAGTGTTGTTGGCTCGGCTCGGGGAGGGTTGGGAAGAGGAAATGGTGAGTTCAGGGACTTCAACGGTGTCGACGGCCTTATCCTCCTAATAAAGATCAACATCATGCTCCAAGTCAAGGCTAGTGGCCGTGGAGGGACGCTGGCTGCTTAGGGGGAAAGAGTCCATAGAAGCGTGACCGTCGTTTTCAGAGTTTATAATGGCCGTGGTGGCGTGGGACACGCTAGAGCTAGCGCGACGCCTAGTCACGAAGCTTTCGCGAGCCATTTAGGCAGCGAACAACTTCTCTTACTCGAGGGCCTCAATCTAGGCTTAGATCTTAGCCTTGCGGGAGGCTTCCATCTCCTTGAGTAAGGGGACCTCCGGGACGTCAGGCACGACGGCGACGGCAGAATCCTCAGGGATAAGACCCATTTCAGCCTCGATAGCGTGGATCTGGGCGATGATGGGCTCCCTACGCTTCTTACCGCTGCTGCTGGAGTGGCTGTGGCTATTCTTGCGGGAGGTGGTGGTGAAGAAAGTGTTGGTAGAGCAAGAGTGAGATAATCCCGAACGCTGGTAACGACGAAGCTTCTTGTGAGCGTAAGCCGCCATGGCGGGGTGGACGGACTCCTCGGGGTAAGTAATAGCGAGAGAGCCGAAGAAGACGGGGTGGACATAGGCCGCGTCGTAGGTATAGCCTGTGGCGGCGGGGTGGAACCACTCGGAGGTGGTGATGAGGGATGAGCCGGCGAAAATGGGATAACGGACGGCCGAATTAAAGGCCTAGACAGTGGGCTTGATAATAGAAGCCTAAATGGCCTCCTCAAGGGTAGTAGCCCAGTCGGTAGGGGTAGCGGTGATATGGCCCGTCTCAGTGCGGCACTTAATGTTAAGGGGATGACCGCTAGCAATAAAAGCCTCCTTATCCTTAGCGGCGGCTAGGCCAAGAGTGAGCTAGTGCTGGAACACCTGCCTGCTAACGCCCTTAGCGGTAGCCTCTTCAGGCGTCCAGAGGCTGTTGGATATAAGCTTATCTAACGGCCTCCATGAGTCGGCAGCCGTGGCCCGGGGTGTGCGGTGCATGTTGACGGCGGCCGGCTCCTGTTTGGTGGTGCGCTTGTCGGATGTCGTCGATTTACGGCTACCTAGGACAAAGAGACCTTTTGTCGTTTCCGCCGCGGCGCGAGGTGAAGATAAAGTCGAGATCTCGGGTGATTTATCGCGGCTCTATAGGCCGGTCGAGATTTGTAGGTGCGTCTCCACGGCTTGGTTTTCGCTGGTCTCCACTCGGGGCGGAGCCGGTGCGGGCGCCGAGTCATCGGCTAATGCCGCACGGGTAGCGACGACGGCCTGGGCTCCCTGGTCTAGGGTTGAACGAGTGGAGTCGCCAGTATGTTCTTCGCCATTATGGGGATCCTTGGCAAGGCCGATCAGGATTTTATGCTCACTGGAAGCATTATTATCGTCGTCGTCAATGTCGGTGGCGGACGCAGAAGCGGATTGTTCTTGGTGGCTGCTGCTGCCGCCGCCGCCGCTGTAGTACTCGTCGACGCTATAGAAGGCAGGAGTGGCGGAAAGGAAGAGGCTGTTCCTCGAGGGCACAGCATCCGAGTTGAGGAGGCTAGCAATTTCCCAGATAGTCGTCTCGTCAAAGTCATCTTCATCATCGCTTTCCTCGCGCTTATAGTCGGACTCGGCATCTTCGTCGTCGTAGTCGTCAAAGAACGATGTTCCCGAGTAGTCGGGAGTGTACGACGCCCGGAGGGGAACGCCGGAGTTCATGGTGCCGGGCATGGAGCGACCGAAAGGAGGCGGTAGAGGCATGGTTGCAGTGTCGGACTTCTCGCCCCAGGGGAATTGGAAAATACCCAGGGTACTACGCTTATTGGGAAGAGGCTTAGGATTTTCAAGAATATCGGGCAGAGTGCTCACACGCTTGTTGCGGCGAGGAGGCCGTTGGGTTACAGGTCGCGGGGCCTTTTAAGATTTGGGTTGGGGAATTTCTTACAGAGAGAGACGTTTAAAGTTAGTAGGAGGGGCGATAGAAGCCTAGGAAGGTCGCTAAAGTCCGGTGGTCTCCTTGGTACTAGTGTATAGTTTGCGCTAGAGATATTTAGAGGAGATTTGGAGGGGAGTAAGATCTTTTCTAGCCGCAGGACGGGTATATATTTCTAGGAGATCAACAGCTAGTGAAGGGTCCTCGAGAACCTTAGGAGGGGGCGACCACAAAAGGTTGGTTGTGATAGTCGGAACCTTGGGTGGTCCGGTCCAGAGTGAAGGCTTCTTTTTAGCTTCAGCCTTCTTCTACAAGTGAATGCTCGTGATCTTAAGAGGAGCCAGAACCTTTCTCGTGGCGGGATAGACAAATGCGTCGGCCTCTAGGAGAGGCGTCGGGTATTCACTTGCAACCTTGGGAATATGCAGCTACAATACACTTGTCTTCGGAACCTTCGCAGGTGGAGGAGGCGTCCAGAGCGCAGGGGCCTTCTTAACATTCACTGTAAGCTTGGACCACAACTGCGTGCTAGTAATCTCCAGGGGAGGAGGCAGTTCCTTACGAGCCAGCGGCCGGACCAAAGTCTCAGCCTCCGGCGTCGCGACGACCGTGGAAGTAGGCGAAGCCTTGGGAACAGGCGTCCACAAAAAGTTTGCGGCGACAATAGCCTACTGCGGCGCCGGAGCCCACAGGGACACAGTCTCGACAGCCTTCTTGGACAACCAGTTTGGCACAGCATCCAGCTGAGCGGACAGAACCGAATCATCATCATTATCAGAAACGTCAGAGTCAGGAGGCGTAGGGGTCCCGAGCTGGACATTAGGCATTGGCCTAGCCAAGAAGTTGCCGCTGGGATGACCGAGTCTTTCGGCTGCTATCTCCATGTAGTCGATATGTGCCTCGGTCAGACGCTCCTGCCAAATGCTCATGTATGACTTGACAGCATCTCGAGAGAGTCTGTTGGGATTGTAGCTGCCACTGTTGCGCAGCATGGTCTGGCGAGAAGCTCTGCGCTCAGCGGCCATAGCGCCAACAGCCAAGCCGTGTCCAATGACCATGCTACCAACAGTATAATCACATTGCGAGTTCCTGTTCGCCGGAGAGTTGGTCTGCATGCTGCACAACGAATCACGGCCCATGTTATGCTTCATTTCCTGCCAATGATTGTTCTAAGGTCGGCCGCGTTATCCGATTAAATACGGCCTTAATTTTTACTAAAGTAGTTATATTCAAAGTACTTTTAGAAGAGTACTATATTACACAAGTTAAGTAGATTATCCGTATGTTAGTTTAAGATTATAGCCTAGACTTTATTATAGGATTAGCCTATAATATACTTACCCTATACTAACCTTTAATATACTATACTTATTATTATAGTACGGTTACGTATAGGGTTATATGCGCGTACGGATTAGCCTTCTAGGGCTCTCGCCTATATAATTAGTTTTTTATATATACCCTTCCTTTCTTCTCCTTTATATAACAACGTATATTTTACTTTACCCCCAATGGTACCTTACTTCGTAATAGTTTATCATACTTTACTATCGCGCTGCGCGCGCTTAAGGGAGATAAATTTAAAGCTATTCCGCTATTTAAAAGCGATACGATCCATTGCAATTAAACGTGATTAAATTGCATTCGCGATTAAAGACCCGACCCCTTACGAACGGGGCAAGTAAAGACTCGGTTGTAAATATTAAGACTCGAGCTAAGTAATAGGCATTAGATTTATTTCTTTCTCCCTCTCCTACCCACTATTAAGATAGTATATTCTAGTAATAACCGTATTTATCTATTGGAGTATTCTAAGCCTCCGACCCTGAAAATTAAGCGATTTACGATACCTTAGCTGAGCTACTTACAAATCTCGCCGACTCGTATTATGAGATCGATCGTTTGAATATTCGAAATACGGAACTCTAATAAGGGATTAACGAACTCAAGTAATCCTTCAACGATTTTAAAATTAATACGTTCAAGTCCTTTTAAAAATAAAAGGATAAATACGCCGAGGCTATTAATAAGGTCCGCGTTTAATTTAAATAAGTTTAAGAAACTAAAGTATCTATTATATCGGCTGCGGGCGTTAATAGTAGTAGCTATAGGTTGGTGTAGTTACGTACGTATGTTGTTCTATTCGATAGTAAAAGCGTTAATTAGTTGAAAAAGGTTAAGAAGTATTGCTCTTAGCGTATGAAGATTAAATTTTACTAAATTAATGAGCCGACTTACTTCGCTTCTAAGCTTAAGTGCTTCTCGTATATCGTTGAATGTTTTAAAGGCCTCCCGTTTGTAGTTATCGAGTCTTAACTCGCTAATATTTTCGAGTACTCAATTAATAATATTAAGTAGAAATAGAAGACCGCTATAAATCTTTTTAAGAAATTCGACACTAAGTATAACAATTCTAATCTTACTATTATTACTCGTTATAAGCTCGACGACCTTAAAATAACTAAAAATATACGCTAGACCGTCTTTAAAATTTATTTTACTATTTTCGTTAACTGTTACGATATAGACGACGCTATAAAAGTATATTACCTTCGTAATAAGGTTAATAAAATCGTCCGTAATATTATCGCTCACTAGTATCCGCTTTCGGCCGATAATAATTACGTAAAATAGCTCTAAATGACCTACTCCCTAGCTTAAGCCTACGAGGATAACGTTTACTACGAGAAGTTCGCTAACCCATTTTATAAACCGTCCGCCGCGAGTAATAATAATAATACCGCCTCTAAGTAGCCTGTTAATTAGGGCGGCAACGTAATAGATCTTAACTTTATATCCGCTTTTAATATTACTATACGCGGCATAATCTCTTAAGAACTCTTCGAGCATCGTATAAAGACTGGCGCTTACACCCGTTATAGTCGTAAGAACTATTTTTCAGCCGCTTGCCGTAGCCGTATTAACTTTAATAAAGATTTTCCCGCTTCTACTTGTGGCAGCAGTCGCGGCGGCCGCGGCAGAGGTAGTGGTAGAGGCGGCAGTAGAGGCGGCAATAACAACTCCGCTCCCTAGTACAGTCAGTACGGTTACGGCCAGTAGTAGTAGCATTTAATACTATGAATGTATAGGCGGCTAATAATAATAATACCGCGGCGCTATAGTATTAATAGGCTCCGGTCCTTGCGTACGTTCCCAGCTTCGTTGGCCCCGTCTAAGGAACGAGAACAGCTACATTAACTAATAGGAAAATGTATAGCCTCTAAATTAAATTGCGATTAGAAGTAACTATCTATAGGATAAAGAGAGGAGGGACGTGTTATTATATAGTTAAATATAGTTGAGATTTAT
Source organism: Pseudoneurospora amorphoporcata (assembly GCA_033297205.1). Taxonomy (NCBI): domain Eukaryota; kingdom Fungi; phylum Ascomycota; class Sordariomycetes; order Sordariales; family Sordariaceae; genus Pseudoneurospora; species Pseudoneurospora amorphoporcata. The sequence goes on from MU859436.1 coordinate 11,849, forward strand.
AGATCTTCCGTAGATAGTTATTATAAATACCCTAATTTATTAAACCTCTTTATTCAATTGTCCGACGGATCGCGTATAGTATATTACTTAGGCCTAGTTGATAGCGGCTATACCGCTTTAGGCTTTATTAATAAACGTTTCGTTTATTATTATCGCTTCCCCTTTTACAAATTTACAATCCTTAAAATCCTATATCTCGCGGACAGAAGTCCCGCTAAAGGTAATATTACTTATTTTACTAAACTTATAATAGAGATTAGCTATTACTTTAAAATTATCGACCTGCTTATTTATAATTTAATTAAAGACAATCCCATTATTTTAAGCTACCTATAGTTAGTTTATTATTCGCTAAGTATCTTATAGCCTTACGACTCGCTCTAGTTTACTGCGGCTTTCGAAAAACGCGGCTATCTCCTAGCGAGAATCCTTAGTAACAAATAGGAAGCCCTAATCGCTAGTCCGGCTGCTTAACCCAACGCGGTAAGCCTATCGTTTAAAAAGGCTACTTACGAGGAGGTCTTAAACGAGGGTAAACCCGACGCTAAATTATAAGCGGATATTCTACGCTGTATTTCTATTGCTACGATTATAAAGCAAGTAACCTATTAACGGTTTAATCGTTTTCGAAACCGAATCGCTTACTGTTTAAAGACTACCGCGATTAGTAAGATACAAGTAGGCTTTAACTAAGTGTAACGAACGGCAGTCTAATTTGCTTAAGTAGGATAGTTAAAGGTAATAACTATTAGTATTATTCGGTGAAGCTAAAAGGTTTACAATAAGTATGCGTGCGTAATATTAGTTTTGGTAATAAGAATTAATTAACTATTGTCGAACTATTTAACAATCTAAGTTCTCTAGTCGTCCCTTTATATCTCCTCGCCCTATTGTGAGATATTTGCCTCCTAATGTTTACGCGGTCGTGAACCCCTATAGAATGTATAATAGCTTACTCTAGTATTGGCTTATTATAAGCCCTACTTACTATAAACCCTAGTTACTATAAGCCTATATATTAGTAAGTACTTATATACGCCCTTTTAGTCCATGCTTAACTTCCCGGGTATTATACTAGTTATTATTAATAAGTGGTCGGGTCCCGACTATAAGGGTTCTACGAGGTTAACATATAGGTAGGCCTTAATAAAAGTTGTAATATTCGATAAGGAGGCAAAAATCTAAGCTAGAGTTTAATATTTAAATTAGGTATAATTAAATATACGAAAGAGGTACGAGAAAGAAGGTGCTAGAAATGCTAAAACTAAGCCGAGGCGAGCCGAACGAGCCGAGGTATACTGGGTGGTCTAAAGGACCCTCGGTAGGTATAAGCTTAGTATATAGAAGTTAAATATTACCTCTAGGTATTAGACCTATAATATTACCCCCTTCCTACTCCCTAACGTAAAGATCTAAGGAATAATAGCTAACTATAAGAAATAAGTGCTTTAATACCTTTAAGGCTATTTTTAATATTTATCCGTACTTCCCGAGCACTCCTAACACTATTGCCCGAGTTTCTATAATAAACGACGATTAAGTAAACGAACCGACAAGAATAGTAACTAAGCAAATCTTCTTAGGTATTTCGTTCGCGTCAATACCTATCTTGTACGCGTGCGCCCGAGCTATACGGTTAACTCGGATTCTAACCGGGACTACTCCTATATTAGCGGCTAAATATCGTAGCTTTAACCCCAGCTCCGAGGGACTCGAACCCCCGGCCGAACTTACCTATCTATTTATAAAGATTACTTATTCTATATTAATAGCGGGATTCGAACCCTTATTAGCGAGCTTTAGTACGTGTTAGCGGGATTTGCTTATAGCCAATGTGTATATAGAAGTACGCCCTAACTACTTCGGGAGACTTTAACCCCCGTTCGAGAGATTCGAACCCTAGGAAATAGTTACTATCCCTTTTCGATAGCGGTATTACTAGGCTATATTAATGAGAAACTCTATCGGGACTGCTATAAATCTCTATCCGGACTGTACTCCACTTTTTTTTCCACACATAACCTGAACCCTAGCGACCTGCCATAGTCCTGCACCAGTCTAGCTCGTACCGCGCCCGCTAAGCTCCTAGATTTCAGCCCATTACACGTTTAGACCCTGCAGTCGTACTGCACTGGCCACCCTGGTCTCGGCGCCCAGACTGGCGTGACTGGGGGCCCAGACTGGGCAGTCTAACTTAGCCGTTTTCTTCTTGCCCTATCGCATTACTTTCTTACTAAGCCACCATCGCACACATCACCACATCGCAGTTAATCAATCTACCTCAACATCAGCACATCGCATCACCAAGCAAATAAGGCACTGGCATCTAAACTACAGTACGAAATGATGCATCAACTTTTAGTACGTTTCCCTAGCTAATCGTGATGCAGATGATGGATGCGGCGACCCAGCAGCCGACGGCTAGTTGCGACCGTGGCGCGCCCTCAATTGAATGCGACGTGTAAAAGTGCGACCGTACTACTAAGTGCCCTATAAGACTGCTATAGAAATGCCCTGTAAAAACTGGGCATGGGTGGTGCATGCGCTGCAGTTTGGAGTCTAGGCTTGGTAGGCATGGCAAAACTTTGAAAGATGTAATGCTTAGATTCTAGGCGAAATTTTCGAAAGAATATATTGGACTTACTGAACCTGGACGGGAGTTCGGGTTATGTGTGGGAGAAAGAGTGGAGTACAGTCCGGATAGAGATTTATAGCAGTCCGGATAGAGTTTCTCATATTAATACCTTAGTCTTCTTTATCGTCGTAAATTTCGTCGTCCTCCTCCGGGCTCCCAACCGGCTTTTCAATACGGATATACCGGATCTGCACCTTCTTTTTCTTATTAAGACATTCCCGGGCCTAATGGTTTGGAGAGCCGCAAGTAGTACACTTACCCTACTTTTTTTACGCGTTTCGTTGTGTTTTAATCGGACCGCTAAAGCTCCTTGACGTTCGAGTAACGTTAATATACATCAGTTTTCCAACTCCTCTATTATCGTAGGCGGCGTTATAATTCGGGGCGAGCTACCTCCTTAGCGGATGTCCGTATCCTCCTCTTCGTTAGGGACACTAGCTCCTAAAGCTACTAGTGTGTAGCTTATTAAGTATAAAAGAATCCGTGGCTAAATATCGGAGTTTTCGAAAATTATAGGGTAATAGCAGCGGTCGCTAGCGGTTATCAAGGCGCGGACCGTGGCGCTAAAGCGGAACGGTAAAATAATAGAGCGAAAAGCGGGGTCTCTAAATTACTAGAGACGGGCTCTTTTATAACTAAGGACGGTAGGTCGAAACGAGCGGATAGGAAGTTTCGATAACGGAGATTTTGAGAGTTGATTTTAACGTCGGCGTTATTAAAGATAATAAACCGGCCGGGTTAAAAAGCGAGCAAGCGGCGGGCAATTTTAAAAGCGGAGGATGCGAGCTTTTCGAAATAGCGGTAGTAATAGCATCCGGGGTTCTTAAGCGCTACGGGTAGGGCTAGGGAACGAACTCTACAAAGGAAGCTTAAGAAGGCTAGAAGTTTAAAAAGAGGGTCGAATATAATATAAGGGTTCTACGAGGTTAACACATAGGTAAGCTTTGATAAAAGCTATAATATTCGACAAAGAAGAAAAGATCTAAGATAGAGTCTAGTGCTCAAACTAGGTATAACTAAATATACGAAAGGGGTACGGGAAAGAAGGTGCTAGAAATGCTAAAATTAGGCCGAGGCGAGCCGAACGAGCCGAGGCATGCCGGGTAGTCTAAAGGACCCCCGGTAGGTACAAGCTTAGTATATAGAAGCTAAGTATTACCTTTGGGCGTTAGACTTATGATACCGACGGCTTAGGCGATCTTAGTATTACTTAAGTTCGTAATATTAAGTTATTATACTCTATATCATTTTATATAAGGAGCTATCCGCTTCCGCCTTCAATTGGCTAGTACAAAAGTATAACCTCTAAGTTAATTGTACTATATAAGCTAATATAGACGAAGATATTAAATGTATAATAGAAGAAGATTGGTTTATAGAAGAGTATAGTATCTTAGACTCGTACGCCCTTAGCGACAAGCTTACGCTAGAGATAATTAAAGAAGTCCTAATAGGAAGAAGACAGAGGTATAAAAAATTCTTCGGCAGTAAGTTCTACTACTAGATCGACGGTCTAACTAGCAAGGGTAATATAACTACGTTAAAAGTAGTTAAGGTTACTAACTCTATTAAAATTAATGGTACGGACGATAACTTCCCCTAATACGAGGAGGTCATCAATTAATACTTTGCTACTAATAGTATTGCCCTACGTAAGATTACTTCTAAAAATCTTATAAAATTCTACAAAAAAGCTAACAAACCTCTTAAGACTAACGCTTAAATTAAAGCTAGGCTTCTTCGCTAATAGTAGTATTATACAAGTATTTTCCAATAAGAGAGAGCTGAAACCCTTCCCCCTTCTCGTTTTTACAATTTGAAAATCGAGCTCCGACTAGGAGCTACACCCCTAGCCGCTCGCGGGCGCCCTTTCAACCCCAACGAGCTTAGCGTTATTAAGAAGTAGATTAACGATAACTTCAAGAAGAAGTTTATTTAGCCGTCACAATTAGAAGCCTCCGCTCTAATCCTTCTAACTAAGAAATTAGGTAGAGGAATCCGCGTTTGTATAAACTACTATGGGATTAATAACGTTACTCTTAAGTTACAATATTTACTACTATTAATTAAAGAGACCTTTAACGCAATCTATTACATTAAGATTTTCACTAAGCTCGACGTTATCGCCACCTTCAACCGTATCCGCGTTAAGGAAGGGTACGAGTGGCTTATAGCCTTTATAATACAGTTTAGCCTATTTAAATCATTAGTAGTACTATTTAGCTTGTAAAGCGTACCCGAAGCATTCTAGAATTATATTAACGATATCCTTTACAACGTCTTCAACGTCTACGTAACTATTTATTTTAATAACGTACTTATTTACTCTAATGACGTTAAAGATTACGAGCGGTACGTTAACGATGTCTTCGACCACTTAGTTAAAGTAGGCTTTAACGTTAATATCGACAAGTGTAAATTCTATACGACGCGTACGAAATACCTAAGCCTTATTATTACACTGGAGGGCATTAAAATAGATTTAAATAAGGTTAAAGCCGTTATTAATTAAGCAATCCCCTAATCTAAGAAGTTCCTATAGTCCTTCTTAGGTATCACGGTGCAGGGCGAGGTAGGGGGTAGATGTGACATACGTAGTTGTACGAGGAGAGAGGAAGGGAAGAGAAGGAGGTGTACAGTTGTTACGAACTTGAGCGACACAGGGGTCGCCCAAGCCTTCAGGACCTAGTAGCCCCGCCCAGAGGAACCAGTGTAACCCTCAGAAACCAAGAAAGGCACCCAAGCATGCACGGGCTCACAGGATGCACAGTGCTCACGGTGAG
>MU859437.1:0-16977 GCA_033297205.1 Pseudoneurospora amorphoporcata
GTGCCAATATAGTTTATTTAACCTGCGAGTCGATGTCATCTTTTTTTATTTTTTTTTTTTTTTTTTTTTATTTTTTTTTTTTTTTTTTTTTATATTTATAAAAAAAAAAATTTTTTTTTTAAAAAAAAAAAAAAAAAAAAAAAAAAAAAAAAAAAAAAAAAAAGGACTCCGGTACCCGTGCCACGCATAGTGGGCGGCGTGGCACGGGTACGAAGACGAGAAATGGTGCGTTGCTAGTGCAGGCAGTCCACGGTGTCGGAACCGTTATCAGAAACGGCTTCAGGGGGCTTGCGGAACACTTTCCTAGTGTGCTGTACGCCCCGAGCGAGGTCAACGGCCTCGCAGGGGAGCAGGGGTAGTCGGCGTTCTTTCCATGCACCGCCGCTCCCGTGCTGGGTTCCGGCTACCGCAACCAGTATGGTCACTGTGGGCGAGCGATGAACAACTGCCCATCAAAAAACATGCATTTCGCGGAGTTCATGATGGCCAGACAGTTGGGTTCGAAGGATTTTGCTTCTCACTGGTCAACCGGCGCCAGGTCATTAGCGTAGTGCTGCGACCCTGCCAGCATCTCATGCACGCTGAGTGGAACTGATTGGTATGGTGGACAGCTTCAAGATAACTCCGAATGGGCATAAACCCTTGCTCGTATCGAGAGTAATAATGACAAATGGCTCATGGATATATGGACTGTCCCTAATCCATGAAGGGGAATGGTAGGGTGCCAGACTACGCCAAACACCCAAAACTTGGATCTCCATCAAGGTGATGAAGTAATGCCAGATCTGTTGTTACCCCTACTCGTGCCACACCCCCACCTTTTTGGGACTCGCCAGACTCGCACCCTTTGTGGCACGGGTATTCCACATAGGGCGCTCTTTGAGCGAGAAGATGGAGCAACTGAGCTCCGCGTCAGGTGGGAGAGCCATCCAGTTTATCAGACATTCTCCGGAAAGAACACCGCATATCCGACCAGCGAAAAGTGTATCCCAACAAGCACAAGGAACATGTAAACCTTCGTGTTCTTTGTCGTTGCAAGATATCCATATTGCTGGCGCCTCTCCAACGGCCAACAGTCAGCTGGATTGCTCCGTACCCTCATCAACGCCCCCTCTATTTCGCGGACTATCTCGCAACATGAAGCTGACAACGGCATAATCCCAGATTCCTGTGTCACCATGGCCTAAGAACCCAAAGCTGAAGGAACTCGGCCTCTTCTTTCACGCTCTTTGGGCGCCAGATCTTGAGGGGCCTATTCAGCACACGTTTGGTAACGTTATGGGTTGGTCGAAGGAGGATATGAAGGTTTACGTTCAACACTTGCGAGCCGAGCTCAGGAACCCCAACCTCCGCGGGCAAATGATTTTCCGCTCAGTGTATGCACAGAAGCCGTTGGATTCTTGAGGTGCTGTTGAATTGGGTCACACTTCATGTCTCCTTTCTCACAAATAGTATGAACTGCGTGCCAAAGCGGGAAACGCGGAGTTGCGACATATTACTGACCTATTTCTGACAGATTAGCCACTGAGCCAGTTGGCTGTCTCTGGAGGGAATGGCTGGTTCTTTCGGTTTGCAAAGGGGAGGTGCGATGTCTAGGAAGATCGCCCCAAGCCCAACCTGAATTTCTATGTTAGTGGACCTGGATTGGCAACTCCTTCCTCTTCTCTCATTCAAGCTGCCAATCATGCAAATTTTCCATCGTTGCTCCCTAGAGGTACCGTCTCAGGCTAACGAACTGGTGACTATTGAAGCGGTTGACCGCTCTATGAGGGGTCCCTTAGCTCGCATCCGCTGTTACATTTGAGACGGCACCTCCTGGACTTTTTGTGGAACATGATCGGGCGTTGTTCGTCACCCTGGCTTCCGGTGGCTTGGACCAGTGAGAGCTCCGGAATCTTGTGTCTTCTCCGCTGTCAAGAAAGGCCCTAGGTTCCACGCTAACAAACAAATCAGGGTTGAACTGTCAAGATCCGAGTAATTTGGCACGGGCAGCATTCCATAAAGCGGACGGCTATGGCACCCAAATTTCATAGTTGACGTTCCATCCTCTTCACCTATTCCTAACTTCAGTGAGAAGATTTCGCATCTTCGACCATGAGTTCTCCGGCCAAACAACCTCAGTCGCCGGCACCCGAAGCAGCTTCGCCAAAGGGAGAGGCGAAGTCACCCACGCCTGGTCCTGCGTCTCCAGGTACTCAAGCGCCTGGCCTTCTGTCTGGAGCCCATTGGGCTGATGTGGTACGTATACCAGAACAGTCTCAGGGTCAAAAGTCAAGTTGGTTAAACGTTACTAACGCAATTGTCACACGCCCTATAGGGACTGCCGGAAGTGGACCCGGCGAACGACTGGGACTCAACTTTGGGGAGCGATGTCGAGAGTTCGACTACATCGATTAGTTCGAGCATCCTCAGGTATCGGACTATTAATGGCCGTACCTATCACAGTGACAGTGTGACCGACGGAGAGTATTGGTGAGTCTTGCTGAGAACATGATGCTGAAAACTAAGCTTCCGCCACGTTGAAGGTTCATGGAGCTAATGCGCCTCTCGTCATGTAGGGGTCCCAACGATGAGAAGGCGAATGAGGTGTTGGATATCTTGTGAGTTCAACATAATCCTCGCCATTGTTAACCATCGCACATCGTGTACTCATGCTCCCGCTTCATGGTTAGCCATCATATGATTACTGTTCTCTTGGACGGCGAGCTTTACATGGCTCCTATTACAGAAGACCCAAAGAATATCATTGATATTGGCACAGGCACCGGTCAGTTCCCTTGATATAGGTCATGTTCGTTCCGGCAGTAGTGCAGTGAGGAAAGCTCCCCCATCCCCAACCTAAAGCTTCCTTCTGTTACTGCACAGGTACCAATGCCGAACGGACACGCTCATAGTTGCTACGATCTTCCAGCAATGTTATCTAGTGGGTGTATGATACTAATTCGAGTACAGGATTGTGGGCTATTGACATGGCCGACAAGTTTCCCAACTGCAGTGTAATCGGCACAGACATTTCGCCCATTCAACCCAGCTGGGTGCCCCCTAACCTCCGCTTCGAAATCGATGACGCTTCCAAGGAATGGACCCATAAGGACAACTCTTTCGATTTCGTCCATATTCGTTGGCTTTCTGGCTGCGTTAAAGATTGGACTGCGGTGTATAAGGAGGCTTATCGGTGCCTAAAGCCAGGTGGTTGGATTGAACACATTGATTCTTCTGGCGACGTTTTTTCGGAAGATAATTCCGTTACTGAGGACTCTGCCATGACTCAGTGGGGCAAGATTTGGCAAGAAGCTGGAAGGCGAATTGGAAACCCGGTTAATATTCTCCCGGCTAACTTGCAGGAAATTGGAATGAAGGAGGCTGGTTTCGTAAACATTACGAAGAAGGAGTTGCCCGTAAGCTATACCAATCCCTATTACGAGACTCTTCCAACACTGGGCCCAGAAACATGAAAGCTGACCAGTTATTCTTCCAGATCCCGGTTTCACCTTGGTCCACGGATAAGAGGATGAAGGAAGTTGGCCTTTACTTCTACGTAACCTGGGGGACAGACCTTGAGGGCTTAAGCCAGTTCATGTTTAGTAATGTAATGGGCTGGGAGAAGGAGGAGATTTCCACCTATATTGCGCATTTGAGGGCCGAACTGAAGGATCTGAACAATCATGGGTATATGGCCTACCGCGCGGTGTACTCGCAGAAGCCGCTGGATGCTGAGGATTGAGGTGCGGTTGGAGTAGAGCAAATGTCATCCCTTTTCCTTTAAATAATCCGATATACGTGTTCTGGTGGAAACCTGGGATGACCTTCGCATTTGTGCAAACTGGAAAGATTACAGACCGGGCATGTGCCTTCGTACTTGCATTCTAGATACTGCCACGCTACAATACTACTAGTGATAGAGCAAAAGCAGAAGTATATTATACTGCTTTCCCATATAAACACTACCATTGAACTTGTTCGAAAAAACATCATCACAACACAAGAAACAACCATTCAAAGCGTTGATATTGCAAGTAAGTACTTCTACTCACTCTTCTACTTGCTCCCTTTAGATGATTAGCGTTTCTTCGCTCATAGGCTCGGCCCAAATCGGACGGAAACTGAGCTTCCAAGACACTCTAATGCATTGTCCTCGCAATACCGATTTCTGAGTGGATAAAAGGTCGGAGAATCGGCCATTGCGTCGAAAGATGCACTTGCACGAAAAGAAATCAAATAACGAAATAGTCATCACTTTGTCGATAATCCCATGTTAACAGAGGTCCTAATTTTCCGATGCACCTCTACCTTACACATGAGACACCACGACATCCTACCTGTTTTCTATTTGGCTAGACGCTGTGGTTCCTTCACTCAAGGCGCTTCTTCTTCTTCTTTTGTTCTGTGAGAGGTACATCCCCCCCTAACCCACTCCTCCGCTCCCACATCACGAAGAAACTCGGGATACTCATGTTACACCGTTTGGACCCGCAGGTGCACCACATGTGATGGAACCGACCGCACTAGATTGCAACCCTGGTTTGTTTGTTAGCGTGGTTCTTACCTGCATGTCTTTAGCGGTGAAAATGTATCCTTTTTGCCAAGACCATCTTTTGCCCAATCGGTTGGCGTTATTTTTATCCACAAATACTTCTTGGCCACGCAGATACCTGGGTTTGGCTAGTTTTTGCGCGTGCTTGGCGAAATTTTGGAAGGCCACCAAGTACTGGAAGTAGAGGGGTGTTCTTGGCAAAAAGGATACATTCTCACCGCTAAAGACATGCAACCTCTTCAGACGGGGAAGAAGACAAGGGATTGCGGCATTGGTCCAAACCACCAAAAAGCCAGGCCAAGAACAACGATTGACAATTGACGATGTCCCACACACGTGGATCTTTCCGCACTATGAACCAGAATTTGACTCTATTCACAGCGGGCAATAGCGAACCAGAAGAATTTTCAGGCCCCAAATTCCAAATAGGTAGGTAGCTAGCCTGAAATGGTAACAGAGCCCTCTGAATTCTTGAAGTCCCGCGCTAACAAAGAAGCCGGGGTTGAACGTACTACGTGGCTGGAGCACCATTACCCTGGTGGAAACGGAGGTTGAGGTGGCAAATCAGGAGTAACACCCGGCCTAGGAACTACTGGGACAATTTCCATAAAGTGTACGGCTCTGGCACCCGAATTCTATTGCAACTTTGCCGTTCCATCATCTTCATCAATACGACTACCTAGCCCAAGTGAGAAGATTTCGATCGCATAGGAACTCGACCATGAGTTCTCCAGCAAAAGCGGCTCAGTCGCCGGCATCCGAAGCAGCTTCTTCGCCAGCGGGAAAGGGCAAATCACCCACGCCTGGTCCCGCTTCCCCAGCTGCTGCTGTGAGGGAATTATCAGTTGCACCAAAATCACCCACACCTGCGCCCGCAGGGCAGAACACGCCTGACGCAACTGGTCTCCTTCCTGGCGCCCACTGGGCTGGTCAGGTAAGTCTTTCCTTTAGGGAGCACTTGCCTTCTATCGTGTGATTTTTTATTTTTTGGGGTTTTGGGATTCGGGTATCTGACAGGCAGGCACGATGTGTGGTGAACGGTGCCGAAAAGCACATCGGGTGAGCAGGCACGACCCAGATGTGTTAAAAAGCACGTACATTGTGTGCCAGATGATTGACAGTTGACCGGCATTGCATCCATCGACACATTCGGTCCTGTCGTGCGCCGCGCTTGTCTACCCGAGTCCCAGTTTCAAGTTCCAAGAGATTTCACGGCCCCTCCCAGCCAAACCTCATATTGGACAGAGTTGCTGATGCGCAGATTCCACCTGCTCTTTACAGAATCTACCAGAAGAAGACGCAGACAACGACTGGGATTCGAGCTTAGGGAGCGATATCGAGAGCTCGACTGCCTCGATCAGCTCGAGTATCCTCCAGTATCGCACCATCAACGGCCGCACTTATCACAGTGATTCCGTGACTAATACATCATATTGGTGAGCATTGCCCTGGGATCAGCGAGAGATTTAATACTGACAATACATATCTGATCAAGGGGCCCCAATGACCAAAAGCAGAATGAGATGTTGGATATCTTGTGAGTGCACAACGGTTCGAGCAAGTGCCAGTAGTTAACGCATATCTTACTTTTCGTCTTTACCAGCCATCATGCGATTACTATCGCCTTAGATGGCGACCTTTACAAGGCTCCCATCACAGATAAGCCTAAGAATGTGCTTGATATCGGCACAGGCACAGGTAAGCCAGCTTGTCGCACTGTTTCGGGAGAGATTGGGTAATTTATAGAGAACTTTTGGGGACTAACGCGGCGTATAGGACTGTGGGCAATCGACTTCGCCGACAAATTTCCGGAATGCAATGTAATTGGCACCGATGTATCTGCTATTCAACCCACCTGGGTGCCTCCCAACGTACGCTTCGAAATCGACGACTACAATAAGGAATGGACATACAAGGCTGATTCTTTCGACTTAATCCATATGCGCTGGATTACCGGCACCGTCAATGACTGGCATGCCTTGTATAAGGAGGCCTACCGTTGCTGCAAGCCGGGTGGTTGGATTGAGCATATAGATGCCTCTGGTGCCGTTTGGTCAGATGACGGTACGGTGGAGGAGGATATGGCTCTTGGCCAGTGGGGTAAGCTCTGGCAGGAAGCTGGAAGACACTTGGGGACTCCGTTCGATATTCTCGAAAAGAATACCCAGGAAGAGGGTATGAAGGAGGCCGGCTTCGTGAACATTTCGAAAACAACCTACCCGGTGAGTTTTTCCCTTATACTGCTATTCCCTAATGCGTATTGCGTAGAAATACCGCGTTGAGGATAATGATCATGAGGGAGAGAGAGCTGTCCTAGACAAAGCCTGGCTAGTCTCTTATACTCCGTGCATCTCTCCCAAACATGCATTCGAGATTTGGTATAAAGCTGATCAAACAAAACAAAATTATTCAGATCCCTGTGTCACCATGGAGCAAAGAAAAGAAGTGGAGAGATGTCGGACTCTACTTCTATGCTGTCATAAACCAAGACCTTGAGGGTGCTACCCAGTTCATTTTCGGCAATGTTTTGGGTTGGACTAAGGAAGAGATCACCCAATACCTTGCCGTCATGAAGAGGGAGATCAAAAACCTGAATATTCATGCGTACTTCCCGTACCGCATGGTATACGCGCAGAAGCCGCTCGATGCTTGAGCCTTGAGGTCTGGCTGGGCAAGACTACCGGCTGGAGCTGGGTGCTCTACCGCGGTAGGCGGTTGGATTGGGACAAGCTTCATAGTGTACTACATTAGATGAGAGGGATGTCATTTTCATATGTAATAACAGATGAGACGGAAGATTGGACGTGGATGTGATTTGGCACATGTCTGGTACCGCTATGACAACATGCGTGGTGGCTGGGTTCTCGGGTATCCTGGCAATTGTGTAACAGGGTAGATGCCAGATTATACGTATGCCTTCAGCCTTATCTGGCCGCTGCCAAGATGCTGTAAATACGAGTAAGTTTAGGGGTGTCAAAGTGTCTCTCCGACTAAAAGAGACAGCAGGAGGCAAGAGCGGTTTTCTAGTAAGGATATTACACGATCATAATATTCATTACGGCGAACTGTAGCAAATGCAAACATATACTTCCTCTCATTCGCTACCTAACTCCAGTCTACAAAGTCCATTTACAATGCTACAGGGTCGATTTATCCGGCCCAGCCACCTACGGCAATCAGCCATCTAGTATATTGGCCCCAACATCCCTCATTTTAGTTAAGTTGCTGCGGTTACATCACGTACTGTGTACTATGTACACTAGGACACCAACTGGAACGGTGAGGGGTAGATCATTCCCGCTACCACATTTGCTAGCACTGAACCGGGTACTCTACCTCATTCTATAAATCGGACGACTCTGGCACATCCACAACACTTTATGTTCCCGGCCATTCTCTCTTCTTCACCCACACTCGATTTCAGGCAGAAGATACCGCCAAGGTATCCGCAACTCCACCATGAGTTTTTCGGCGAAGAGAAAGGTTCAGTCGCCGGCACCAAGATCACCCACGCCGGCAGCCAAATCACCCACGCCTGCTCCTGCAACTCCAGCGGCAGCAAAGTCACCTACGCCTGCACCAAATTCGCCCACCCCCGGCCCTGCATCTCCCAATGCTGGAACGACTCTTGCGAGTAACCCTCTTTCTGGAGCTCACTGGGCTACACAGGTACGGCGCTCTCGCGTTCCCGTCTCTTAGTCCACAATCTGTTGGAAGTCCGTGCCATGGGCCGCCGATACAACGACCGGCATTCCCTTCTCGGGATGTTGAGGCTGCCCTGGTTCCCGTTTTCTCCTGTTCGGCCGTTGGCACTACGAAATCCATCACACTTTTCTAGTGTCGCTTTTTTCAGCCACGGGACAATCGTACCTCATTAAGATTGATGACTGACACGCCTTACATACGCACTGCAGGGACTTCCCGAAGAGGATAATGATGGGGATTCAACCATAGGAAGTGATGTTGAGAGCTCGACTGCTTCGATTAGCTCGAGTATCCTCAATTACCGGACCGTGAATGGCCGAACTTACCATAGCGATAGTGTGACGGATGGAGAGTACTGGTAAGTCTGGACCAAGATCACCGCCATCGTCTTTCGCTCGTCATCGCCGGCCTCGCATAATAAAATACTGCGCATGTGGGAGGAGAAAGCCAACGCTAACAACGAGCACCTTAAACTTTCATGCAGGGGCCCCAACGACGCGAAGGCGAATGAATTGCTGGATATTCTGTGAGTAAAACATACTTCCCACCATCGGTTTCGCAGTTGACCAAGTGTTGACTACCCTAGCCATCATGCGATGACCATTTGTCTGGATGGCAGGCTTTATGATGCCCCTATTCCAAAAGATCCCGAGAACGCAATTGATCTTGGCACAGGCACAGGTACGTCGATGTTCTGCACTGCCTAATCGTTGTTCTTTTAAATGCTAACTCGACATTTAGGGCTATGGGCAATCGATTTTGGCGATGAATTCCCTAACTGCAACGTTATAGGCACTGATATCTCGCCCATCCAGCCCAGTTGGGTACCTCCCAACGTCCGTTTCGACATCGACGATTATAATAAGGAATGGACCTATAAGCCTGATTTTTTCGATTTCGTCCATATCCGCTGGCTCACCACAACCGTCAAGGATTGGCCTGCTTTTTACAAGGAGGCTTATCGATGCTGCAAGCCGGGCGGTTATGTTGAACACATGGATACCGACACTGATATGTTATCCGACGATGGTTCCTTAGATAGCAAAATTCATGCCCTAGCCCAGTGGGGCCCTATGTGGCAGGCGGCTGGAAAGCAACTCGGCCAGCCTTGCCCCACCGGCAGCATGATGGAGGACGGATTGAAGGAGGCCGGTTTCGTGAACATAGTAGTCAAGGATTACAAGGTAAGTTCTCTGCTTCTCACAGTACCTATTTATCCCAGACACCAGACTCTAACTACCGAAAACTTGCAGGTCCCTGTCTCTCCATGGTCCGAGGACCCGAAGATGAAGGAGCTTGGTCTCTACTTATATGCCGCCCTCAACCAGGACCTTGAAGGTGCTCTTCAGTTCATGTATGGCAGGGTTATGGGGTGGACCGAGGAGGAGATCAATATCTACATCCAACATGTGCGGAAGGAGTTGAAGGACATGGACATTCATCCGTACTTCATCTTCCGCAGGGTCATTGGCCAGAAGCCCTTGGATGCTTAATGTACGGCCGGGCAACAACGCCGACCGGGGCTGGTTGATCTCCCACAGTTAGCGGGCGGATAGAGGATGACAAGTTCTGCGTTTTGTTTCTGTAAATAGTCCATAATACGGGGTTGAAACCTCGAACGACCATAGCAATTGTCCAACAAGGTTGACCCAGATCATGCGTGTGCCTTCAGCCTCACCCGACCGGCCCAGATCATGAACAACCATTTGAATTCTGACAGTGGGAACGGATGAGACAAGGAGGTACCTACTAGAAAGGTCATCTTCCCGAATCACGGTTGAAGCGATGCGTCTTCTTGCATGTGGAAGCATGTGCATGTGGGCGATGTGGCTGCTGCTGGGAATCGGACAAGATGCGCGTGGCACAGATCAGATCTTCCTCAAGATGCACCTCGGGGGCATTAATAACGTGCATTAACATCTCGTGACGGAAGAGAGGGGGAGAAGTGTTAGTTACTGTTAATGCTTGAGTCGACCTGCAGTCAGAAGGGTGCCTTTCTTGGGTGTTGTCATTTCCTCGACAGTTACAGGGTCGAATATATTTTTTCGTTGTGTTCTGTTCGCTCGTCTTTTTTATTCCTTTTTCCCCTTCGGATCTCTGTGGTCTTTGGTTTTTTCTCTTTACAAAGAAGTAGTGTGAGATTGAACAAAGAGTGGGCGCTCATCGCCGGTCCCCGCTGGGCTGGCTGTGACCAGGTGGGACAACTGTGGGTAAAGGAAAGAAGGTGTTGATGTGTTGAAGGTAGGGAATAGACACTCGTTGCTGAAGGGACCTTGCTAAATGAACCTTGCCGAAAGCATGCCGATCAAACCGGTGCCGAGTCCGGGAACTTGGAAAGAAAAAGCCAGGTACGTGGCATGGGTAGGGCTGAATCAACATCGGTGAGCCTTGTTCGTTAGATGGAGACGAGGAGACAAGTAGCAAGGGGGTCCATGGTTTTCAATGATCGATTTTCAAAATGACGATAAGTGATACTGAAGTGTCGCACCCAAATCCCGACTGACGCAGGAAGCTTTCCACATCAACAACCAAACATGGGCAGATACATCATTTACGATATCCACCGGCGTTTAGCGTTAGTTATCCATCTTAAGCATCAAACGGCTTTTGAGCGCGCACCACACGCCACCTGATGTTAGAATGGATCTTGCCTTCCCTGAACTCTTTGCGACAAATAGCGGCGTAGTTCGCGATTTCCTTCGGGGTCCACCCCAGGTAGTTGGGCAAGAAATAAACCATGAAGCCTTCAAGGTCATGTGTCAGTGCCGCAGACTGGTAGAGACCTAGCTGCTTCATCTTCGGGTCATCAGACCAGGGCGAGATGGGAACCTAGATCTCGGGGTCAGCTTCACTTTATCTCAAGGGTTCACGGACAAGGGAAGTCTTACATAGTAATCCTCGGAAGTTACGTTGGTGAATCCCGCGTTTTTCATTCCCTTTTCCATCTTGTCTGAAGAAGCCACGCAGAACTCGAGCCCGGTCTTCCGCCCAACCTCTTTCCAAATTGGACCCCACTGGGCCAAAGCGGAATCATGAGGCATCGTCCCATCCAAGCATATCCAATCAGCATCGCCGTCAAGATGTTCAATCCAAGCACCGGGCTTAGCACACCTATACGCCTCCTTATACAGGGCATCCCAATCCTTGATAACGCCGGTCATGAAGCGAAGATGAATGAAGTCGAAGTGATTCTCTGGATAAGTCCACTCTTTGGTTGCGTCATCGA
This sequence comes from Pseudoneurospora amorphoporcata, assembly GCA_033297205.1. Lineage (NCBI taxonomy): Eukaryota > Fungi > Ascomycota > Sordariomycetes > Sordariales > Sordariaceae > Pseudoneurospora > Pseudoneurospora amorphoporcata. The sequence continues at coordinate 11,466 of MU859437.1, forward strand.
TCTCGAAGCGGGCGTTTGGAGGTACCCAGCTTGGTTGAATAGGGGAAATATCAGTCCCAATGACCGTGCAATTGGGGTGATCGTCCGCAAAGTCACTATAATATAAGAAATGAGATTGGATGTTAGCAATCCGAAGATCTACCAAGAAATCTGACAAGTCCGTCTTACATAGCCCAAACTCCTACACAGAAAGATGGTCAGTAAAGTTTGAATGGAAGGGAAGAGATGGCGGTTCAGGTTGATCAGCTTACCAGTGCCGGTACCGATATCAATGACGTTCTTGATCTCATTATCGTTGAGTGGGGACGTATACAGCTTTCCATCGAACAACATAACCATAGTCGCGTGTATAATATCCAACATTTCATTTGCCTTATCATCATTAGGACCCCTGAGTGGTGCACATGACCAGTTAATTCAGCTCTAGAGCATCGACGAGTATAGCACTCGTCTTGCTAACGCTTTCCAATTCAGACGTACCAATACTCTCCGTCAGTCACCAAATCGCTATGGTAGGTTCGTCCCAGGACATTACGGTACTGCATGATGCTGGAAGAGATCGAGGCGGTCGAACTTTCGGCGTCACTTCCTAGAATTGAGTCATTATCGTCATCCACCTCCTGTAGGAGACATTTTGTTAGCACCCGCCATTCTTAGAATAAAATATAGAAACGCTGTCATCACGAACCTGCTCGCCCCAGTGGGCGCCGGACAAAAGTGAAAGATTGGTAGGCTCTGAAGGCTGGCGAGGCACTAGGGACGCGGGACCAGGCGTGGGCGACTTCGCTCCCGTTGGAGAGGCAGGACCAGGAGTGGGTGACTTCTCCTTTCCCTTTGCCGACTTGGCCTCGGATGCTAGTGACTGCGCCTTCTTGAGGGGGGAACTCATCGTCGGAGGTGGATATCGAAAGCGTTGAAAGATTGGTCTGTGAACTGCAGAGGTTGGCGACGGGGAAGTGTCTCGGTGTTTGCGTGTGCCAGCGGCTCAATATATAATTTTTCGGGTCAGCTACCCCTCCTCGAAAACGAGTATTCAGAGGCTGTCCTTGCATAAAGTGGTCAAGAGAGAATACAACATTCTTCCTTTCGGATTGTGTGATTTAGTGATTAGTCACTTCTATCCCTGCGACTGTGTTCTTTCGTCGCTTGCCTACTAGACATTTTTGTACCTCTCACACTAACAGGAAGCGACCAATTCAAGCAGTGACAGCCGGGCTTCTGCGTTAGTTCTCAAGTAACTTCAGCCATCGTGACGGGGGGGTTTTGCTCACATAGAGGTACATACCACCTCAGGTACCGAGGTGGTGAGAAAAACACAGTGAATGAGCTTGTTGGCAAACGTTGCAATCTGCACGCTCCCACAGGAGGCTGGAGAGCAGTAGTTTCTGTACTAGGCTCTGCTTGGTATTATTACCCGTGCCATGCTACGGGCACTCAGAGCTAGGCTAGCCCCATCCAGAAGATCAGGCATGAATAAGAAATAGGACGGGCGCGGCCACGTCTGGAATCTGGAATTCCAAAAAGCAAAACATGATCCTTATCAGCGAGCTTGGCAAGCGGACTGGAACTATAGGACCTTCACTCCTCCGCGGAAATTGTTATCGTTCTAACAGCCACTCGGCAGCATTGGCAGTTATGAAGATAGACATACATCTCATTTATGAAATAGATCTCGAGAAGTCGATCGGGCCATCTCGCTTTTCTTGCCCAACCAAGTTTAGGGCAAATTGATATGGAATCCAGAGCACGCTGTCAACGGCAGGTACATGTAGACAAGACATCGCCGAGTTTTTAGGGCTGTAAACAGCTATTGAAGATCATGAACGACCATGAGGGGAATAAAAGGAGTAAAAGTAATGAGAGGAATCAAAACCGTCTTGGTGTTACTGGATTTGTTACCAGGAAAACGTCAGTTCATCTGAATGTCAACCGGAATTGTGTAGACAGACTTTACATCTGATGGGAAGTATATAATGCTCCTGTTTCCACGTACCTTTGGTGAAATGTTCTCATACTAGTTTGATAGTTCGTGGCTTACACCTGGGGAATATCTCCAGTGACCGCCTGTAACGGAACATTCCAACCCCTACTCGGGTATAGCCATCTTCGGGGTCCATTCCCTCTCTGAGAAGAAGACCGTAAACGTGTAAACAAGTTACAAGCCGTAGAAAATAGTGTCTGCGGTTGCTCAGCAACATAAAGACATCCGGTGCATCGAGGTAGATACTCCCGACTAGAACGCTATCCCTTTTTAGGCCAACAAACAGATCACCGAATGGGCCTTTAGTCTGATCGCCGATATCAACGTCAACTAGCAAAGCACCGCTAAGAATAAGGGCTCCGTATTCAAGCGCACTATATGGGTCCTAATACTTTGGGATTCCCACCATCTCCTCAACCTTGAGATGTTGAGAACTCGTTCCTCTAGAGGAGAAACTGAGATCGACCGGTAATCTGACTGATGCCCGGACCAAATTATAGTCCACCGGTGATCTGACTGATGCCCAGGACCAGGTCGGGGCTATATAGGCAGACTCGGTAGCAGTTTGAGACGTAGCCTTAGCATTTGACCGTTGGGGCACAGTCTTCCAAAGGAGGATTTCAGGGATAAGCGAGCTCCATATCCCGCCAACATAGGTGGCGCCTTGATAAAACTCCTGCGCAGCTTGTACTATCCTAGATAGCGCAATTAACTTGTCGGTTTGCTTTATTAATGATCGTATAGAATAATCCTCCACAATAGCGTCCCAGGATGTATTGCTCTTGAACTGTCCCTTGGCGAACGCCGTTCCTGTAGACGACAGTGTGATAGATCTGTCGATATTTTCCCACGGCCGCTGGGAAGTTGCGCGGAGCTCGTTACACTCCCAAAGCAGCCCCTTGCTAGAAAATAAAATAACTCTTCTCGAAAGCTCTCTCTCTTGTAACATCCACGCGCGGCTATTAAAGTGTTCGGCTTCGATAGATCCGTTATTAAGGAAGGGGAATTCAAAAAGCCGAAGCCGCCGATGATGAAAGCTCGATTTGTCTTTTCCAAGTCCATAGAAGTCAATATCAATAAAACGGTTAGAGTAAGAACTCTAAATATCCGCAACCATGTTGCAACCCCCACTGCTGTCTTTGGAGTCAAGAGCTGCAAATGTAAAGTAAGAATGATTGTAAACAGAAGCCATCAAGGCGGCTTCCTTGGCCCAGTCTCCTTCATCGTCCTGGATAATACAAAGGGAATCGATCTACAGAAATCTCTGCCCCAGGGAGCGATATATCTTTATAGAGTCTTGAAACGTCCGTGGGAGCTTTTCGAAAGGGATTCGCGTCATACGTTCGCGGATAGTTACGTTTATCGTAGTGACCGGCTGTTTTGAGGGTGGTCCCCAGCAGTGGCTTAGCGTGATATACGTTGGCGGTTGTCCCTCAAAGTAAAGGTCATCGGCCTTGCTAATAACTAGGCGGATGTCTTCGCTGTCGGAAAACGCTTAGAGGTCGAGAATTCTGGTGGGTAGGAAAAACTCAACGTCACTAGAGCATTAAGCATAGTTATCACGACAGTTTTCCAGCCAGACCTTGATAAGTATAAATTTGTCCACATGGTCTCCCATATTAACAGGCTCTAACTCGGCTGCAGAGAAAAAGAGCTTGTCAGTGCCAAACCTTGTAAGGAAGATAAACGAGGAAGTAGCCCAGCCGGGTTAAATCAACCAAAGAGTGCGCGATTTACACCAAGGAGATGGGACCAGAGAGAAGCTAAAATCCCGCGGATTAATTTTGCAATAATCGTATCTCTGATTGCGCTGGGTATCCTCACGAAGTGTGAGGAAAGAGGGCAAGTTCTCCTCATCATTCGGACCATAGTAGGCATTTCGTTTCAGCTCAAGGGCTTTAAGATTCCCCGACTGAAATTTTGGGTCTCGACCAGGACCAATTTCCAAAAACGCGCAGAGTTAACATCCTCTCTTTGCTTCAAAGCACATGGACTCGAACGGCTGAAGCTTAACGCGTATATTCCTAGACTCATCTGACCAGAATGACACCGGGATTGACGAACAGATCTGGCAAAGCTTGCTGCCTGGGCGGTCCACACTCCCTTGTAAAGATGGGAATCAGGGATTTCTATTTTGGTTTCTCGATGCTGGAACAAGAACTTTGATCTGACGAGATAGCTCCCGAGTGTTGCCTGTGGCGGCCATGGTGTTGCTATGTCAGAGACTGGAATAATTATATGGAATTCGGCGGATTGAATAAACCATGAAGGAAAGGTATAACTTACCGCGTGGACCAGGTTTTCCCACAAGATAATGGAATGTAATAAATCAACGCCGTCAGCTTCCTGACGATGAGCGAGATTGAAGATCGAGGGCAAGAGCAGTTAGCAATAAAAGGAAGGGAATTGCTTCCTGGCCCATGAATCTTGTCTGCCTTGTGACCCCGCTCCTCGCCTACCGGCAGCCATCGCACCCATGGTGATCCAGAACCTAGGTACACATCACCCCTGGAAAGTTCGTTAGCGTGGGACTTCACAACCTACTCTTCGCAACTCAACCAACATTCCACCAATTTTCATGCAAAAAGTTGGTATCAACCCGATGTGTTTGGCCCGCTTTGTATACTCCCTCCAATTTTTAGATGTGAATGTGGTTATCCCGTTGGTTTGTGGTGAAGTTTTGCAAACCTCTGTTACAAAAATTGAGGGGTGATGTATAGCTCACTGGCCGGTGACACCAAGGCCCAACCTGAAACTTGCGTCAATACCAATACTACGGTATCTATTCGTTGGGAATTGGAGGTCAGTTCAGGTCCGTTTCCTAACCCTGCTGGGGAATTCATTGGGAAGCCCTGACACAGATCCCGATTGGGCTGTTCAAGATGCCTAACTTTACACGAGTGTCGCTGATATGCTCCGAAACTCGTCATGAAATGGAAAATTGCCAAAGAATTGTGAGACGATTAGCGTGGAGGTGCAGAGAAGAAAGAGAAAACAAAGACATATCTGCCTCGAAAGAAATACGGAAAGGATCTTGTGGGTGTCCATGACGTGATGAAGATGAAGGTTGGTGAGTTCGCGACAGCATACCGATGCTGAACACCGTTCGTGGTCTTGAAACGATCAACAGATTCGGACATCACGGTCTTATGAAGCCGCCCACTCAGAAGGCCGAAATGTGTCGGATATGGCATCATTGGGAAATGCCCAAGAGTGAAGGAATAGGTAAAGGAAGGAGGGAAGGAAGTCACGGTTGACACGATGCGGCTTACGGCAGGAATGTCTACAGTGGGGGGACAAAAGTCTCGCTCAAATCCTTGGCATGCAAATCCCTGGTCATCACCCCTTTTATTCAATAAGCGTTCTAAAGCCCAGTTTTCATTACTTGAAGCCAAAATTCGAATCCTAGATTCTTCTAAACGAGGGCTTTCCAACAGTGTAATTCAATACTTGTTATACCACCCTTGTGCATCCACCACAGCCTTCAACCTGTTGACCATCGTCTCCATGAGCTCATTCAACACCTCTTCT
>MU859438.1:0-16542 GCA_033297205.1 Pseudoneurospora amorphoporcata
CTGGCTCACGACGTGAGCCCTCTTAGCTTGTGAGCCCTCTTAGCTTGTGAGCCCTCTTAGCTTGTGAGCCCTCTTAGCTTGTGAGCCCTCTTAGCTTGTAAGCCTTCTAGTCTTCTGTCTTACTGGCCTCTATAGTTACATGGCCCCGCCTCTGCGTGTCCTAGTGACTTGGTTAGCCCGTGCTATTCGCTCAAGTTCGTAACACTATTCCTTCTACGTTATGGAATCAGTCGACTTAGCCCCCACAGAATCTACTAGAACACAGAGGTTTCACTACTGCATTCTAGATTCTCGAACCTATTCAGTATTCTCCCTAGATTAATTTATCATTATAGAATGCAACAGAAACTTATAAATTCAACTCATTCCTTTTATAGTATAGTACTTCTACAAGAACTCCTATTAACTTACAAAAGCTTCTACACTCTAGAAGCTTTCAGACACTCAGCATTTATGTATATAAAGACCTCTCTTCTCCGTTAGTTAGTCACTCCTTAAGCAAGCATAACTTAAGCAATATAATACAGTCTTTTCTCACAGTGCAGAGTTCACCGTAATCTTCTGTCTTGAGAGCAGAGTCCTCTCTAAGACCTCTTTTACAACACTTCTATTGTATTTGCAACTACGCTGCAATTACGCTGCTTCCTTCAGCACTGCTATCGTACCACCGCTTCCGCTCCGCTCAGCTACAAGTGCATAGTTCACTGTAGCATTCCTATACTAGTACTATCATCATAGGCTAGTTAGGACATTGCAGCACACAAATATAACTTACTCTTATTTCCAAACTCCCTAGTACTCTCTAAATTATATTACTATCGCCCAATTATATTACCAATCTATTTAAACTCTTTCAATTCTTGAATAGATATCGTTATATAATTTTTATTTATATTATTAATGTTCTCCATCACTAATTTCGTATTCTTAAAATAGTTATAGATCTATTTAATATAATACTTAACTGTTATTGCTATCCGATGTAGAAAAGTAAGGAATTCGCTATTAAATATACTATCGCTACCTTCGTTACTATATACCCGCTTTATATACTTCTTAAAATTATTAAAGTACACTCCGATCAGGTGAAACTCTAGAGAATATAGTAGTACATACTAGAGTAATATATTAACCCTCGCGTACGCATAATATATTTTATTATAAAGATGCTAACTAATATTATTTATTACTAGAATACTATTACGGCTAGGAAAAGGGTTTATTTTAGGAAATGATTTCCTTTCTAATTATATTATAAAATCAAGAATATTTATTGTACCCTTAAAGATTAGTAATTTGAATATACTATTAACTGATATACTTAGGAGGAGGTAATACCGTTTATTACATTCAAATATACTTATTAATATCGTAATAGCGCTACGGAATACTTATTTAGTATAATGAATTCTATTTCGTCAGTTTATACTAAATTCGTCGCAAAAGACAAATATTTCCATAGTAAATAATAATATTTTTATTATTTAATTTACTACTAATTGAGGCTACTATTGTACTACTTTGAGTACTAATTATTTCTTCTTCTTCTAGCGCTTTTAACGAAGGTACCGCTGTACAATTTTAGTTAATACGTATATATTGTGATCGTCGGCAAGGAATTTGTATATTTCGTCAAAATACATATCTAGCTTTAGAACGAATAGTTTTATAATTTCCTATACGATGTTAAATACAGCTATTCCAGTATGGAAGTAATATGGTAGCGTACTTCTATTACTTATATAAAGAGTTTTCTAATATTCTAGGAGGTTAGAAATAATAAAAACGGCTTGCCAGTAAACTCGAAATTATTCTTATATTGTTATATAGAACGTATAGTTACGCTTGCTACGATAGCGATCTTACGAAGAAGTTTGCTATTATAAAATATTAAAGTTACGAACGCCTTCTAACTATTATTAGGAAAAGCTACCATTATACTACGATAATACAATAAAAGACAATATAAATAATAAGAGCGAACGTAAGCGATGCGAGCAATTAAGATTTTACGAAATTTAGTATAGATTTCATTGAGTTATAATAGGATGCGATTGATCTGTTCGTAGTTTTGACCAGATTGTCGATCTGTGTAGCGGTGTGTGTGTATGCCACCCCCTTATGCTAAGAAAACGATAAGGCGTTTAAGTGCGGGAACTGTCCATGTAACCCCCACTAATCAAATCCGTTCATAACAACCTTGATAGCAACGGAGCATATCACATACCAAACCGACGCCACCTGAGGTTGATACATATAGTATTATAAAAGTTTCTAAAAACCACAGAAAAAAAGAAGTTTTGGGATCAAGCTAACTCTCATCAGGGTATAAAAAAAGCACTCGTACAGTAATGAGGCCTGTCCGTCCGTCCAATTCCTTCGTTGCTACTGCTCCCTCCCTATGCGTTGCCGCTGAGGTACGGCCGGCCACTAGGGCGCTCGCTGTTCCCCCATTTTCTTCATCCTTTGACTCTTCTTCCTCCTGTATACAAGTTTATGCTCGCTGTCATTTTAATTACAAAAAAAAGCTCTTCTTCGGACTGAACTGGTGCGCAAGTCTTATAAGAGAAAACGTAACGCCGTGCCGTCAGGTATCTGAGAGAAAGTGGCAACATAAAAACATGAAAAATGATGATGCGTTGATGCGTACTAATGGTATGTAAAGATTGGGGGTGCAGTTATGCTGTACGTGCGTATAAAGCTCAGAGAGGAACGCTGAAAGATGGCAAAGTGATAAACCACTTATGCGAGAGAAACCATTAATATCATGCCACAACCTCCTGTGCAGATCCATTATTCGAGTTTCGCAGTGCTGTAGGTCCCATGAATCCCGTTTGAGGTAACTGCGACGAGACGTTTTGCATTTCCATGCCCTCTTTCGAGTCAGAAATCACAGGCTGTTGCCAGCGACGATGGGACCCTAACCGCTGATCACCCTGGTTGTACTTGACCTTGAATCCGTAGTAAGTCGGCGGCCTTGGCCGGCAGAGCACTACGAACCAGTTCTTGAGCCAGTTTGCCTGGGTGAAAGCGCGGTATCGGTCGGACTTGGGAAACTTGTGAGAGTTAAGGTATTCGCGAGTAGTCTCGCCGCGGGCCATCAAAAAGACATGGTATCCTGTAAGAGCAGCTGGGTACAAAAACGCCAGAAACCCATAAAAGACCATGGCAAATGGTACGCGGAAGTGATTGACCGCGTGGCCAAAGCTGGTATGGTGGCGGTTCTTGTACACCAAAATTTGTGCCAGGGAGGCGCCAATAAGGTACAAGGCAAGTACGGTTGCCGAGCTGACGAACGTGAAAAAATAGCGGTAGTTGCGGCGGCCAACGCAGTTGTTGAGCCATACACAGTGATGGTCTTGGGTCTCAACACAGTTGTCGCACAAGCGGCAGTGATGAGCGCGTGGAGGACGCCACAGCTGGCACGTCTTGCAGTACTTGATCGGGACCTCCATTGCTGCCGTTGAAGCTTCTGCCGAGTGAACTAAAACCCAGTCGGTAGTTGGGGGCCCCATCGGGCTATCGTCCATTTCAGGAGGAGGAAACTTGTGCAAATTTCTCGGTAGAATCTAGGACATGTCAGCGCAACACTCACTCGAAAAGCTCAACAAGCCGTAACATACCCCTGGATCCGATGCTGACGCGTGTGCGAACGAAGATACACAGATATAAGCAAGATAGGCAAACGTAATGGGTATCACGGGCGAGATGTTGTGCCAAATCCAAGGCGCCGAGAAGATAAAAAAGAGAATGCAAGGAAGAACGATTAGCGAACCGGTGGCTATGTTTATCGGGCGTTGCTTTGTGTTCTGGAACCGTCCGCCAAGGCAGAAAACAGTGTTGCCCTCGAAGTATTCGTAGTTTTTACCAAGACTCGCATCTTTTTGCCTGTTCGCACGTCTTTTTCTGGTCCTTTGCCTCTCGTAATTTTGAGGCGGGATGTTGGGAGACGAGGCAGCGGATTGCAGCTTCTCCCCACCCTCGATCTCTCTATTTGAACCAGTTATCCCGGACTCGTTCATCCTCGGCATCAAGAAGCTGGACCTGAAAGATCGTGACGTCCTCGTTGGCGACCTGGGTGGTGTTGTCGGACTTCCCTCTCTGTAGTCTTTGTTCATTTCCACGTTGATGTGTCGGGCATCGACGGGTCTCTGTAACGGCTGCAACGGCCGGACGCTATCCGTAAGGCTCGAGGTAGGGAAAAATCGGTTGGTGGGACTCGTGTTGGCTGTCATGCGGTCCATGGTTTCCTGCTCCGTCATTTCGGTCCCCCTGGAAGGCATACGCAGCTCTGCGTCCTCAGCAATCTGCGCCCCTATGCGACCACTTCCAGTTGAGATGACACTGTTGCGAGCTCCTGCTTCTCCGGTAATCACATATGGGCGGTTCATTGTTGACGGCCGCCCAGCACCCCTTTGCGCCTGGAGTTTCTGCGAGCTCATCGGGCGAAAAAAGGCATGTGACGTTAGAGACGGGACATGACTCCTGCTTGCCGCGCTTATGGGACGACCTCCTGCACTGCCGATGCTCCCAGCTATGCTTCCTCGTTTCCCGGACAAGTGTTGGCGTAGAGGTACCGATTGCGCCCACGGGCCCCTTGATGATAACCCGGTGCCAGACGTCTCGGGACGAGATTGTGTGTCCGAATAAAAGCCACTCCTCCTATTGGGGTTGGCGCTCGCAGGGACTCCTCCTCGTGTTGTTGTATCTGATCCTTGCCCATCCTCCGTACCTATGTCTGTCATTCGCGAAGATATTACGCTGGGAGGGCCGGCAACGGTAAGCTCGGCTCGGGGAGGATATTGCGGGAACGTGTTGTCGACATTTGTCGGGGAGGCTGACCTCGAGGGTCCCTCTTCGGATGCCATCGTGTCGGCTAGGGAATCCCCCCAAGACCCGTAGTCGATCGCGTATGAACTGTGTGTGTGTGTGTGTGATGTGTAGCTAATGTCGGGAGATCCAGCGCTATAACATGGCTATAAATCAAGGACAAAGATGGATGAGTTTCCCGACGGCGGGAAAGGAGGTCGGCGACGAATGCGACAAGCTGCGGCGGATGATAAACCGGGGCGCAGTGATGTCGGCAGTGTCAAGTATACGTAAACGACGCCGCTTGGAGGTTTCGAGGTCCGGGCGCGCTACACGGGGTGTCGGGATATTGAGATCAGACGGAGGGAGGTGTGTTTGACGCAATGACGCTCGGATCGATGGATGGCGGCACAATACAACGGTTTCGCTAGGGCGTTATGGTATCTCGTGGAATAGGTCGAGGTTGGGTTGTTGGCTGGTCGCTGATGTGTCAGGTCGGTTGCCGTTGTGCTTTTACGGTTGGCAGTGCTTATTTGCAGCAATGGGATTGCGGTGTGTGTGTGCCGGGTCGTTGGTGAAGGAGTGTTGTCGTTATGGCGGCGAAAGTCAACCCTTGTACCGGACGGGCGAAAATAATGAGCGTTTCCGTATAATCCGACTTTGTTGGTTTCCAGCTGTGTTAAGGAGTGGACGGCTGAGCGAAACCTCAGCCTTTGCAATAGTGCGAAGAGAGAGTGGTGTTTGCCTTTGGCCTCGGGTCGAGTCAAAAAGTCAAAAAGTGTTGTGCAACGGAATGGGTTGCAGTTGGTTTGCAAGGAGTCGGTGGTTGGCCAAGAGCCTCGCATTGTGCTTCCCCCCCCCCCCCCCCCCCCGTTCGTTTCTCACACTCCAGCGAGCGTTCCCGTCCCTTTTTTGGGCTGTCTTTTTCGCTCCAACACAAGGAACGGGCCCGGAACTACTGCAAAGCAATTCCAATGGACGGAACCTTAGAAATTCCCCCCCCCAGTCGATTTCAAATGCAAGGCCCGGCCTTTGCACCACTTTGTTCGAGATATGGGAAATGGGCCGTGTCATCCATGCTGTGCCGTCATTTCTTTTTTGCCTATCAGCCCCAGTTGAGAATGGAAGGCACCCGACCCCCGAGGCACCCTTTGGGTTAGTGATCGCAGTGAACCCCACTCCGCGGACACCCCTTCCACTACACTACTGAAGTGCGCTTCTGCAGTGGTGCCTCTGTTCCTCTCTGTGCCGGCTGGCTCTTGTTGCTGCCCGGGAGTGATGCATAGCAGCACTGTGGTCCATGCCCTCCCCTTGGAAAGTGCCAAGCTGCCCCTGAGCCAACCTAGCGCTCGTTATCAACCTCCATCCAAGATTCGATTCTTAATGCCTGGGGGCTCCTTTTCTGGTGGTGGTGTCTGGCTTCATTGTGAAGCTCACGGAGATGCCTAGCATCCAAGTTCTAAACTTGGAGGTACGGAGGACGGAATGCAGGTAATTCAAAACTTGAACAAAGTGGCTGCATGCACACGCAGCATGGACTCCCGATTTCCGTCACACGTGGACAAACAGCTGGAGCTCAGCTGGCTGGCTGTTTGGTTCAAGTGGTTAAGTCCGACCTGAACTCGAGATGCCGGGCCCACTGTATCGGACGCCGGGGCAGCACCGCAGCCATTCCGAATTTCGCGACACAATGTGATACCAGCTGTTCGCACGTCTGACCCTAACCCTGGTGTTTCTGCTGCTCCTGCTATGGACGTGACCAATGATGAAGCTTGCGAGAGAGAGCTCCTTACGTAAGACACGCCAAGCCTTTTTCTAAGCCTCGAAATCATACCTATGTACCACTACATACCCGTAACCCAGGCCGTCAAGGGGTCCGTGCACCAGGAAACCTCAAAGCTTGTTGCTGCATCATCGAATGCCGAAAGCTCTCAATTCCCCGAAACACTTTCCGCACCTGACGCCATAGCTACCTCCCGTTCGCCGGAACCCCACCACCGACCTCGACAACAAATCCCCCCGTCGTTGACCCGTTCGTCGAAACCCACGCCGTCCAGCCCGACTTAATCAACACCACAATGGCCTCCTTTGTTGCCCGCCGTGCTTTCTCCACCACCGTCCGTCGCTTGACGACTGGTGAGGAGGCTCTCAAGACCGAGTCCAAGAAGAACCCCGAGATTCTGGTGCGTGAAATTTGAAAATAGGGGATCTCGGTCCTACCTCCCTCTTCAACACATCGACCTACAGAACAGCCGGAATTTGAAGGCGCAGCGAGAGCTTTGGGCGAGTTGGATCCTTGCGCCGGGTTCGGGCGAATGGTTGGAGAGAAAATGCTGCGAAAATGCGCGCGTGGCGGGTTTGGTTGGTGTGTTGCGGGAGGAGCGGGATTTGATGCATTGGTCGCGAAGAACGAGAAGGGGAAAGAAGGAAAAACAAAGATCAAGCTTCGGAAGCTAACATGGGAATTGGTGTTGCTCTGAGTATAGGTCCTCGGTGGCGTCATGGTTGCCGCCTTCATTGGTGCCGGTTACTACTTCGGTATGTTGTTTTCGTATCTCCCGGCCCAAGCTATAGCTTAGCGCTACCTATTGGGGAGCCATGTCCAAGCGTCCAAAACAAACATCAGCTCTAACATCTCTCTCCACACCCAAAGGCCGCAACCCTACCGCCTCTACCGACGAGACTGTCGTTCCCCAGACCAAGAACTCCATGCCCTGGGAGTCCGGCTCGGGCGCTGGCAAGTACCAGTACCACCCCGGTGGTGACCCCTCCGCTGCCCCTAAGGACGCCCCCAGCGCCGTCAACGTTGTCGTTGTCCCCAACGTCAACCTCCCCAAGGTACGAACCACAACGATTCCATCCAGCTCACCGTGTTCCCGATATCTCTTGCTCCGAAGGCCAAGGGATGGGCCATACGATACGGATCGGAGAGAGGAAAGAGAGGCACAAATGACTAACAGGGAGATCTAATACAGAACCTCCACGACAAGTACAATAAGTGGGGCAAGGAGGGCTACTAAATCATTGTTCCTCTGTTATCGTGACGATGGGAGAGATAGTAGCATGAGTGGAATGGCTTTTCTCTGAAGATGAGCTAGGCCATACCACGAACTTGTAGATACACCTAGATTCCAATGAACCTTACTCTTTGGCGGTTTTGGTTAATCATGAGAGGAAGACTATAATACTACACTCGAATCCATGCAATGTGCAAGTCTTTATTCTTTGTTTGTTAGGATCATCTTCATGCGTTTGGCGGAAACAAGGTAAGTGTGAGATAATGGACACCCCAGTTGGGATGAAACTTCATAGTCATCGTCTAAGTCCAAGTCTGGTAGCTTCACAAATGCTCGAGCAACATTATAACGAACGTCTCCGTACGGTGTTACATAACGAACCATAAGTCATAACTTTTGCTTGATATTCCTGCGAAAAAAAAGGGGGATGCCGAAATATTTACACCGGAAATACCCCTGATGACCACCTACCCTCAAGATGCACATCCCAGTTAAAGAATAATCCGCTGTTGGTTCTCATTCTCCAAAGCCATCCAACCAAATCCTACGCAACCGCAAATATCAAACCCGACCCCAAACACACAAACTCAACGCCACGTAAATGCAAAGCTCTCGCAACTCTATGCCCTCTTCCGATTGCCCAGTGCAAACTTGCTTTCGTTCCTTCAGTTACCGTTATTCCCGAGCCTCAGCTTCCTCAAAAGAGCTTCCGACACCGACCAAGGGTGCTCTTCCCGACTGATGGCCCACCTCTTCTTTGCTTGTTGATACGCAGTCCACCGGTCGTATTAGTTGAGCACTGTAGCCAGCCAGTCGCTCTTCCCCTTGTCTTCATCCTCTTTCTCAACCGTTTGTAGCCGGTGCCCTCCTTCCTGGTTTTGCTCGGTATCGGCTTGAGGCTGCCGCTGCCACTTCCGAGGTCGCCCCCTCCCCCTTTTCGGCTGTTGCTGCTTCCGGGGCCGTCCTACCGGCCTTTTCGGCTGTTGCTCGGTATCGGCTTAAGGCTTCTTCTCTCTTCTCTTCTTCTCCTTCTTCGGCTGCCGCTGCTTCCGAGGCGACCTCTGCCGCCTTTTCGGCTGTTGCTCGGACACTGGTGAAGAAGGCTCAGGCGACGCGGATGGACCCCCCTAAGTATGTCGCGCCGCGGCGTCGGCAAACTGCTCGCGTTGGATCCGCTCGAGTTCTTCGAGCGATAGACCGGACTGCTCGAACTTGTTTGCTTTTTTCTCTCGTCCCTATTTTTGACGTATGTGTTAGCTTCACAAAAGGAAAAACAAGACACAAACGAACAATGTCATAATAACCGTTCTAAATACCTTTTGGACCTCCTTATGCTCCGCAGCTGCCTCTAGCACGGCAGGGACGTAGTCGGCAAAACCGAGCCGTTCGAGGGCCTGGGTGATGTGATCACAGGCAATCGTCTTTTTCGACTCCTTCTCGGAAATCTCGTTCGCTTCGGACGATACGAGCGAGATGAACTCGACGCAGAGATCGATGAGGAGATCCCTTGCTTCCTTGGCGAATGATAGGCCAGTCGATGATGGCAGAATCTCGCTCACAATCTTCTGGACCGTTGCTGTTTAGTAAGTTAGCTTATGCTCTTCGAGGTTTGCTGCACGGCCCGAGCCCTGAAGGTTTTTTTTCTGCCTGGTGAGCATGGTCCATTCGATATTCCGTTTGCTTGAAAATAGGCACCCTCATAGCCAGAACTACCGTCTAAACCACCTAGCTCACCGAGCCGAAGACTAGCCTGTGGGCCTCCCAACTGCTCGGAATCATCTTCCACACCAATGACTGGAACTAAACGTACCCTTGGGAAGTGAGAGGTCATCGTTGCCTACAGTAACCGTGTTAGTAAAGAATCATCTCGCTATAAATCATGGGAAGAAAAAAGTTAAGCTACTCGGATGTGGTTGAACCCCAGAGCCAGAGACAACCCACGGCTCCGAAGCGTATGCATAACGGTATCCGGAATATTCGTCTTCGTCCATCTTGGGCTATTGATCGCCATATTGCTGAGTGAGGAAAGGGGTAAAGAAGCCATCGTGTAAAACCTTGTTGCTTATATACAACACAGTTTTGCGAGTAAATTAACTCGCTAGGCAGCAAGCCCATCGTGACGTGCTTTACCTTATTCACTCGAATTTCCACAGTATGTAGTGAAGAAGGAGTGGATGAAAGGGGGTGTTGTGGTTTGGACTCATGAGTGAGGCTCACTCCACTCAACTTGAGTGCAAGGCTGAGTGGCTTCATCATTGGGCCAACCCGACCGTGTCTAGGTGCAAGCAGTTGGGCAATGTGTCTTCGGGGAGACCCCCAAAGAAGAAGATAACGGCAAACTGAGCAGAGTGACAACGGACCTCCAAATTCGTGATCAGACATTTTGGCTGATGGGTAGTGAAGAGACCTGAGAGTCTCCTACGTGCGTCGTCGTGGGGCGGGTGGGTATTGATGCCTCGAAGGGTCGGATCTCGACGAGCTAGGTATAGTGGCTGAGGTTGCAAAATTCCCCAACTGCCTGGGCGAGTGATATCTCTCAAGATATGCGGCCGGTGTAATCAAAGTGTTTTGAAGTCTTTATGAGGTCGAGTTGCATGATGGTTAGGGGAGCCGCAGCTCCCTTTGAGGAGATGCCCAGGTGAGGATGATTGCCTTTATAGACGACCTACAACACATTAGCACCGCTCCCTTCACTCCAAACCACAAGTGCGGCTGGCCTGGAAGCTGCCGCCAACGGCAACTGGGCGATTGGTCCTGGCTCATTGCGCGCACCAGGGCCAACCATGGGTATGTGGCGGAGTCGCACATTGGACGCACTAGCCACAGTTCTTCAATCACTGCAATTACTGCACCCTCGCTCGCGGTCCAGGTTCGTTCGCTGCAAATCAAGCGTGCCGGGTACATGTGAATTGGACTTACAGTAATCCGCACACCCCCCGCCTCTCAGCTTTGTCCGAGCTTCCCTTTCTGAAGTCAATGGTTTGGTCACCTGGTCGCAACTGGTGAAGGAATGCCAAATGACTCGCAGCAGTGATGAGAAAGTGGACCGTCCCTGGGACCCCACCACAAATTTCTAACGCCGAAATCGTTGTTCCGTTGTTCAAAAGAAAATTTGTGATCCATCCGGCGCGTCGATAACTTTCAACTTTCTACAGCGCTTCAAGTTCCTTCACCTTTCTACCTTCTCTCAGCCGCGACACGATGCGTTTCCACTGGGACACACAGGCAACTGCAATGTTTCCATGCTAGATCACTTGACTTGGACAACTTACTGTTACTCCGAGCAATGTTCATGGTAAGAACATGTTCCCCTTCCTCCGCCAGCACAAGAACGCAGTGGTTTTGGGTTTCTATGAGGAGAATATTCGTGTCGCCCCTATCATACACAATTATGGTGATAGACACCGACAAGCCAAACGTCACTACTGATCGAAACCGAACCAATTGTGTTCTTGTGTGTTCTGGAGTATCAACATCGTCAGCAGTTTTGCTAACAGTTACTCCCAGTGTCCAGCATGGTCACCACGATCAGGTATGCCGTTTTCCTGTGGTCTAGTACCACACGGATTACCTTCGAGCCGACACCATGATGCTTTTGTACTTTTCATTCCAATTCCGACAATTCATGACGGACATAACTTTCCTGAATCATCTCGACTCATTCATATCTCGTCGACGCGCCGACTTGAACGTGTCAGACGACTAACGTCCCGGTGCAGACCCGGACGAATACAGATGATCGTGTCCTCTTGCGCAATCGCTTCATATCAAAGAAGTGGCCAGGCCGCTTCATCTTCCACTTCAACGGATGAGGACAGCTTGGTCATGGAGATAGGAATGCTACTTGCGCTCTAGTGATGGCATCACACAGAGTACGTACCATTTATTTTTTTTCTCGAGCACGAGCACACAAACAAACATGGCAATGTGATGAATAAACTTACATTCCATGCTAATGCTGAATCTCTATGTGGATACATGTATAGCCTTTTCATCTTTCAACTGACTTCTTGCCCCATCACTATCTTCTCATGTCTTTGTTATCTTTTCCAGATATGGTTGCTAACTATCAAAAGTTTCCCTAGATGCCTCATTGCTGCTCGCGATACTCCGCAACTTCCGGTCCATTCCACGCGACGTATTTACCGGACAGGTCAGACTTGGCGTCAAGTGACAGCTTCGCTATGACCTGGGCAGGCCACTCAGGCTTGTTGAGTTGACCTTCCTCGAAGGCCGAGACGAAGCCAGCGTAGTCGTTATCTGACATGACGCCTTGGCCCTTCTCGCGTAGCTCCTTTTGCATGTCGGTATCAACCCGTCCTGGGCTGACTGCAACTGCTGTGATATCTGGCTCCTCCATGGCAACGTGGCGGCAGATTGAGTTGAATGCGGCCTTGGATGAGCCATATGCTCCCCAAGCGGCATATGCTTTGATGGCGGCGCCAGAGGAGACAAAGATGATCTTGCCCTTGGTGGCCCGCAGATGAGGGATGGCTTCTTTGATCTGACCATCGTTTAGCACTGTCATTTGATCACAAATGGTCTGGAGGTGTAAAGCTCACAATGGAGAGAGCGCTGAAGACGTTCACATCGTAGTGATTCTTCCAGTCCTCAATGGAAGCCTCGGCCAGACGAGTGATGGGAGCAAGTACTCCATGGTTGACAACAACGCCATCAAGCTTGGAGTAAGAAAGGAGAGCGAGCTCTACAGCTCTGTGTGCAGTCTTTTAGACATGTTAATAGGTCTTAAATCAGTCTTTCCATGCTGCAACTTCCAAATGTGATTACCGGTCACCACTTACATCTGGCACTGTCATATCGGCGGACAAGAACTTAATCTGGCCTGGATAATCCTTCACAAGCTCGCTGACGCCGAAGGGCATCCTGGCAACCAGGACAACATTGTGCTTGGCTTTCAGGAGATCTTGCACGACAGCCAGGCCAATGCCCTTGCTGCCGCCGGTGACAATGATGACTTTGGGCTCTGACATTGTGTTCAATCGTATGTAGCTTGCCGCTGTATGTGCACCTCGGTGTTTATTTTGCCGGTGATAGTTGTTGCTGTTGTTGTTGCCGTCGTCGTCGTTCGCTTTCGGAACTTGGGGAGCTTGTGAAGTCAGAGATTTCATATTGACGCCTTGCACTTGGTGGATCAACTGCAACAAAAGGTGAAGCCTGTGAACCCCACCATAATCGGCAACCCGGTTGCGGGGCAGATGGAGACCACCCCGACCCGGCCGAAATTCGGATTACGTATCGATAACACAACAGCGACTTTCTGGGAATGTTCATTCCAGAGTGATGTACGGGAGGGAAAGGTTTTCAGGACGCCCATGGGGTTTCTACCTATGCTCGTGGGTAAAGGATGAATGCATAGTGTTGAAGGGTGCAGTGGGTGAAACATTATGGACGGTCAAGTGACTTCTTTCTTCGGATGAGCTCTGTGCGGTTGGCAACGACCAAGGTGGGGTACAAAAGGCGGTTTCTGGGCCTGTAAATTATTCCAGGGATTCTTCCCCCTCTACGTCACTTTTTAGCCATCCAATCAAACCACCATGGCATTACATCCCCATTAACCGTATCCATCCTTTGCATTCTCTCCGTGTCTGTAATGGCCTTGCTTGTGCATACCTCTGTGAGCAATGTCGAACCTGCGCTTGGAACTGACTGTTCGCGAGGAGCGCCTTTCAACTGTGTCCATGTGATCTGAAATCCTGACTAGGGATTGTCTTCTTCTGGTCCTTGGATGATCACGGTCTATTCTCGGTATCTCCCGAAAGTGAACAACTTAACTAAGTACCTAACGGAATTGTGTCCTTTTTCAAATAAGTCGAAGCACCGTACTTTTGCGTCTCGTTGAACATATCGCTCACATCAAGTTATCAGGATGCATCGATCCCCGGTGATAGCCCCGGAACTAGTTTCGCCAAGCCTGGGGCTCTGGGGTCGAGAATGACACGAAGGGCGCGGATTCCCCCTCATTCAATACTTAATTGTGGGACATGAATGGTTTGTTGAATTGATAAGAGCTTGCTTGCCGCAGTAAAGAGGCATATAAATATATATCTACGGGATGCTGACCTGATCAGATTCTGTCTTGATTCCTGAGTAGGTTGACGGATCTACATAAACTCACCAAGAGGTCGAAGCATATTTTGACACCTCGAATTCCTCGGAAGCTTTACCTCGCAACCAAGTCACACATATCAGCACTCGCAAGAGCGATATACACCTCACCTACAAAGCGCCGACAATGTCATCCACAACCACCACCGCAAACACCGACACGGTCATCCTCGGCGCCGGCATCATCGGCGTCTCAACCGCCTACTACCTCTCCCTCTCTTCATCTTCAGAAATCCACCTGATCGACCCCTCCCCCACCCTCTTCTGGTCCGCCTCCGGCTTCGCCGGCGGTTTCTTGGCCCGGAACTGGTTCGCGCCCGAAGTCTCCTCTCTCGGCGCGCTCTCCTTCGCCGAGCACGCCCGTCTGGCCTCCGCCCACGACGGCCGACGCAACTGGTCCTACGCTCCCTCTACCTCGCTGGGATACTCGGCTGTGGCGGCTGACAAGGGCGTCAAGAAGCGTGGGGATGATTGGTTGCGTAGTGGGACGAGTAGGGCGGAGGCGGCTCCCGAATTGCCGGTGTTGAGTGTGGAAGACCTAAAGAAGAAGACGCCGGCGTGGTTGAAAAGACGCGAGGGCGATGATGTGGAGGTCATTGGCGGGGAGGGGGACGCAGCGCAGTTGGAGCCGGAGAGGCTTTGTCGGTTTTTGCTGAGCGAGGCGGAAGGGAGGGGGGTGAAGGTTTCGCAAGGGGCGGAGGCGGTGGAGGTGTTGAGGGACGGCCCTGAGAGGGTGGTTAGTAGTGTGAGGTTGAGGGATGTCAAGACGGGGGAGGAGAGGGAAGTTAAGTGCTCGAGGATCATCATCACGGCTGGATGCTGGTCAGGACACGTCTGGGAGAAGCTGTTTGGGGCTACTTCGCCAACGGTCAAGAGGCTGCCGGTGACAAGCCTGGCGGGTCATTCGCTGGTGGTGAAGAGCCCGAGGTGGGCGGGGGCTGTTGATGGGGAGGGGTGTCATGCGGTTTATACAAGTCATGATGTCTTTTGCCCAGAGATTTTTTCTAGGGTGGGCGGGCAGATATACTTTGCGGGGTTAAACTCGGCGGCGGTGCCGCTGCCGAACGTGGCGGAGGGCTCAAAGGTGCGGAGTGAGTCTATGGAGTTGGTGAAGCAGGCCGCTAGGGAGCTACTGGGGTCAGGGGATGATGAGGAGGACGACCTGGAGGTGGTTAGAGAGGGCTTATGCTTCCGGCCGCTGACGCCGTGGGGGCTGCCTATCGTCGCGAGGGTGCCGGATGAGCATCTCGGAGGCGGGATTCAGACGAAGCCCGGCGCTGAGGGAGGTGTGTTTTTGGCTACCGGCCATGGGCCGTGGGGAATTAGCATGAGCTTGGGCACAGGCATTGTGATGAGCGAGTTGGTCCAGGGACGGCCGCTGAGCGCGGATATCAGCGCTTTGGGGTTTGAGAAGGTGATTGGAAAGGCTGACTAGGACTAGGCCAGCTGAAATGGGTGTTCAAGCCCTGCTGGGAGGCTGACAGTTCGGCCGGCTGGCCCATTAGGCGGCCCAGATTCGGTGCTAGTGGCATATATACGGAAAACGAAGAAATGTCTTGCATAATGGTACGGGTACCGGCCAGTAGCACAGACAGCAGGGTCTTGTAACTTCAAGGAATCCTGCAGTTGTTGTTTCTCGTTGTTGTAATACCGTGCTACAAGCTGTGACGGATACACGGGTTCGAAGATAGTCAGCGTTCCTCTAGGCGGCTCCAGTCCTTTTCAGGCAGGTAGTGTCTATCCAAAGCATGATTCAGGTTAATGAAAGCGATCTAGTTTGAAGTAATTCGATACAGACATCAATTTACAATGTGCTGTACCAGCGCAACAATCAACATGTAACGGTAACTGATCACAATGGAGTGTGACGACCACAAGAAGTTATTGCCCCGTGAGAGGACAGACGGCCGATCCAACATGTTGGGACTTGCTGTGGCAACATTCCTGATCGGAGGAGCAACAATCTCTTTTCACTGCCGTATGGCGAGCATCGTCTACTATGTACCGTGGTGCCATCGCTGTTTGCTTCTCACAAATACTGTATGGGACGAGTGAGGTTGTTGATGGAGGACAATGGGCGAGGGTGAGGGTGGTTGGTGGTGTTGACAAAGTATTTCCAGCCAATCAGTGACACTGTCTTGCCGCCGAGGGACGTTGTTGGTCCATGCTTCCTCCCGCAAAAGTGATGTGCTCGGGGATGAGCTGTGGACCTCGCGGGAACCCGCATCGATGAAGGACCGGCTCCGCTTCTTGCCTTTTCCACTTGGACACCATCCTCCCACGACTGGTGATTCGCCATCAAACAATTTCCCTTCATCACAGATATCTCTCCAATCGCATCGCCGGGCAGGTTGACCAGTCCTCACACCAAGGCCGGTCTTGACTCCTGAGCACGCAAAGTCGCACTCCTCTTTGCATTCATTTTTTTCTTTGTCTCTTCTTGTTGTACGCGTACAGTGTTCGTCCTCCTGTGGACCACCGGCCACCAGTGTCTTGCCAGGTGGTGAAAAAAATTGGGGGCATCAGTAGCACTAACTGCACGCTTGTCACAACCAAACAACCCCACCATCACATTACACCATACTTTCTA